>LOJH01006862.1:0-10905 GCA_001685095.1 Ellobius talpinus | reverse complement strand
TGGAGGAGACACACTGGGGGAGACCCAGGCACACGGAAGCCTGGAGGAGACACACGGGGAGACCCAGGCACACGGAAGCCTGGAGGAGACACACGGGGGAGACCCAGGCACACGGAAGCCTGGAGGAGACACACGGGGGGACCCAGGCACACAGAAGCCTGGAGGGTGTCAGACAGTCTGGCACTTACACTGTCACTGGTGACAGAAACCTGGCCCTGGACTCTGTCTCCTGGGGGTGAGGGGCAGGGAGGGGCTGTCTCTGTACCCAGCACTCAGAAGTGAGCCTTCTCTCAGACCTGCTATACTTGTGAGAGGCAGCAGAAAGCACAGAGGACGGCCCAGAGAGAGGAGGGAAGTAGTACACTGTGAAAAGGTACAGGCACGGTGCCACTGCGGGTGACAAGCCATTGGTGGAGCGACCAGATGAGACTGGACAGCAGACTATCCCCTTCCTGTGCATTACCCCTTGCTTTCTCTCTATTCATCTCTGGGCAGAATAATATTGCCTTCTCGTAAACAAGCATCCAGGCCTGGCTTTTGGGATCCTCTCTCCAAACAGCTTCTAGAGCAGTGTTCTTAATCTTCCTAATGCCATGACCCTTTAATACAGTTCCTCATTGGGGTGACCCCAACCATAAAATTATTTCATTGCTACTTCATAACTGCAACTTTGCTATTGTTATGAATTGTAAATATCTGATATGTGACCCCTTTGAAAGGGTCATTCGGCCCCCAAAATGGTGGTGACCCACAGGTTGAGAACCACTGTCCTAGAGGGATGTGGCCTGCTTCACAGTATAACACGATTAATATCCTGACAAGCCAGTTCAGTACACCTCATGGCTTCTCAGAAAGATCAATTACAGCTCCGAAGCCTTCTGTGGGGGCACAGGCAGCTGAGAGGGAGCTGAAAGCCAAGGCTCAGCCCCTTTCTGGTCACAAAGACCTTGTGCTCTCGAGCACAGAAGGTAAGACATGTCATATACACAGGTCTGTGTAGAGTACGGACCTTCCGGCTATGTCTTACTTTTGGTGCCTTGGGAATTAATAAGGATCAGGGTGTGCCAAGGAGTGTTATTATCAAGACTGAAAAAAGGCTTGGGCCAAGGCAGAAGTGGGGAGGACCCCACAGAAAGGTGCTGACACTGGTCCTAAGACTAGAGAGAGAAAGTCCTCCCATGCGGCGAGGATGGGAGCCCCGTTTTTGCTTCTCACTGGCTACTATCACCACTTCCCAGCCTTAAAGGGATCCCCCATGCTCTCCCCAGGTCTCATTCAGGCAGGCAATGGTCTCTGCAGCACTGATCAGAGCCCAAGCCTACAGTGTATACATAAACAAGGGCCCTTGTACCCTCTGACGACCCTCATTACAGACGACCTGAGCACTATGGGAGGAAGTGTCCTCTCTTTAAAGTCAGGTTGGCTTGACATACATGCAAGCAGTTTACCCTCTTTAGGTGTGGCTTGGGATTAGGCAAATGGTTGGTCATATAATTACCAGCACTTGGGACAGAGCAGTCTGGAGTGTCACCAACATGTTTACATGCCCCTTCTCCTTGTCAAGTCTGCCTTTTAGCCACAGGCTCCCCTGTCTTCTGACCCCGTGCTTTTGCCTGTTCTAGAGAGGCAGATCCATAGACCACAGAGAACATTCCACTCAGCACAGCATGGCACAGACTTCTGTGTGGAGGCCCCCTCTCCCTCTCTCAGAAGATCACTTTCAAAGTTGAACAAACCCTTCCCAAGTTGGTTTTGGTCATGGTGTATCATTGCAGCAATAAAAATCCCAACTAAGACACAGAGTTCGTGTACACAGCCTGGGTTCAAATGTGCTGTGTAGCTGAGGACGGTCATGAGAGCTGCCAGAGTATCTATTTAATGAAGTCCAACTCATCATTTTGTTTTCTTGTATGACTTGTGGTTTCTGTATCTTATTAAAGGCTCTGTGTAACCCAAAGGTTTGTAGTTTGGGGTTTTACATGTAGGAACACAATTCACTCTGTTGGTAAGGTGTTTCTTTGAAATGTCTCTGCTGAACTGGACTGTTTTCACTCCTTGGCTGAAAATCAATGGAACCTGCCTGTGTGGCTGTCTCTCTTTATTCTGCCCTACTGATCTGTGTGTCTGTCCACGTTCCAGGTCCATACACATCCTGATTACTAACTTGACAGTCTTGACATTGGACAGTGTGAGTCCTGCAGCTTTGCTCTATTGCAGAATTTCTAGTTTTTGGAGTTTCATTGCTTCTCTCCATATTTAAAGCTCATCATTTTTGCCAAAACAGTTTCCCTGGGACTTTGATCAGGGTTGCGCTCATTTAAGTGGCCATTTAGGGAGGCCCAGCACCTGCATACCACTGAGCCTTTCCACCTGTGAACATGGCCTCTCATTTCTTTTACAGTATTATAATTTTCAGTATCAAAAAATTTACACTCAGTATTTCTGATTTCTGTTCTGTAGTGTTATTTGCGAATGCCACTGATATTGCATCTCAATTTCTAGTTGCTTCTGATAGAGATGTCAGTGATTTTGTAGCAAATCTCTTCATCTGGCAAGCCCACTGAGTCCAGCTCATCCCAGGGTGCCCCCCCCCCGGTACTGCAGAGGAATACTGGAGTCTAGGTGAGCTGAGGAGAGCTGGCCTTTGAGGACTCTCACCCACTGCCTGTAACGAGGGATGGCTGCTCACTCTATGATGGTCCTTTGGGAACACACTGAGCTCAGTTTTCAGTCTAGTGGCAGTGCATTGAGTCACCTGTGCCCTTCCTCCCTTTCACCACACAAGGATGACAGAAAAGAGGCAATTTTCAAGGCCTTCAAGAAAAGCCTCTCACTAGTGTCCCAAGAAGTCACCATTACTGCCAGCCACTGCCACCATGGTGGAGGGAAGCAGGGGTCTGTGTCTGCATTTTCCAACCTTACCTGCCATGAGCATGGACTGTATCAGGAAACCAAATGCCGGTAAACTCCTCAATGGCCCGCAGTGTCTGAGTGCCCCAGTGTGGGATCTTTACCACACACGTCCAGGGCATGCACCCTCCTTCCCACAGATCAGAAGGGTGTGCTCCCCTGCTGTGTGGGCAGCCACGGACCTGTGCTCGTTCCTACAGCTTGATCCCCACACGAGGAAGATCAGCAAGCTCATTTCTTTACATCCTAACCCTTCATACTTGGTACCACACAATGCCATACTACTGAGGTGTCCGAAGTCACAGAGTTCCATTCTAGGATTTCACATGAGCATGTGGGCCATAATGGCCTACAGAACTACTGTTCCTCTAGAGGTCTAGCTCTTGGTATTTGTCTAAAACATTCTGTCATAAGCATTTTCTTATGCGACAAATTTTTTGGTCTGTTCTGTTTTGCGATAAGGTCTCAAATATGGTCCAGGCTGACTCTGAAGTCACAATCCTCCCTCCTCAACCTCCTGAGTGCTGGGATTATGGGCATGCACCACCACACCTGGCTGTTACTAATTAACTTTCAGATTTAATTGTAAAAAAATACTTGCACGCCTTTAATCCCAGCACTCAGAAGGCAGGGGCGGGTGGATCTCTGTGAGTTTGAGGCCAGCCTGGTCTACAGAGTGAGTTCCAGGACAGCCAGGGTTACACAGAGAAACTCTTGTCTTGAAAGTCCAAAAAACAAAACAAAACAAAAACAAAAAGATTTCTTTCATAGTTTAAATAATTTCCAATCAAATGTTTCATGACTTTTTCTTTATTATTATTTTATTTTTTGATGGTCCTGAGATGAAACTTGTGGCTTCTAATACAACAGGCAAGCTGTCCATCACTGAGCCACACCCTGGCCCAGCCCTGGGGAGGTTTTATTTTTATTTTATTTTTACACTGCTTCTCTATGGAACCCAGAGTCCCGGGAAGGACAAGCATGTGCCCTGTCACTATGCCCTCAATCCTATTGCAGAATTTTTAACCATCCAGTCTCTGTTAGACATTTAAGTGTATCTCAATTTTTGCCTTTAAAGGACTCATAGAGATCATATATATATTTGATTTTTATATATCATCTTAACAAAGCAATGATTAGTTTGAAGGGAATGGTGGCTCAAGACATAGGAAGCCCGGCCATTTTATACTCTAACAGCTGTTTTGAATGCTTTTCAGAGAACTTACTTGGGCATCTAGCTCGACATACAAGTAAGAATAAGCTGTGGCTCTCAGTTCTCAGTTGTCAATATACAGGAAGGAGAAGACATTCAGAGAGCCTGCTTCAGGCCTACAGACAAACCTAAAAGCCCATTTCTGCAGCTCTCACATGGAGACAGACTCAGGCTGTTGGTTTGGGGCCATTCATTAGCTTGGGCGCAAATCTGTAGTCTTGAAACATCCTGCACCACAGCTAAGGCAGATTAAGACTCAGAAGGCATTTTGGCAGGGTAAGTCCCCATTGTCACCAAGCATGGTCCAAGGACAGCTCTGAACACACTCCTTCAAGGGGAGTTAGACAAGGAAACACATGACGCTGGCAAGTCCCAGACAGGCAGATTTCTGCCTGTGCTTTCTTTGGGAAGACAGGAAGAAACCAAAGCCGGCCACTTTGGCTCTTCTTTTTGTCCCTTAAACCTTGTTTAGGACAGGGTTTCTCTGTGTAGCCCTGGTTGTCCTAGAACTCACTCTGTAGACCAGGCTGGCCCACAGAGATCCTCCTGCCTCTGACTGGGATTAAAGGCGTGTACCACTACCACCTGGTGGGCTCTTCTGTCTTAACTGTCGCCACCTGTACTATGGCAGCACTTTGGTGTCACCCTCCAACAGCTAGCAGGGTGTGACAGAAGCCACAGAAACAAAGTAAGGATGAATGTGACTGAGCTCCCCTACCCATACCCCTGCCAATCCTGGCCCACCTGCTCAGGTCACAGTTGGGCTAACAGACCCTGGCAAGCCAAAGATGGGGTTAAGATTGGGCTTTGTGTCACTAGGAAGGGACTTTTAGGAACAAGGATCAAACCCCAAGGCCAGCACCAGGGACAGGGGCAAGGAGAAGGCAGCATGAGGATTCCAGCTTCAGGTGCGAGCACTGAGGTTGTGGAAGCCACACCCCGAGGTTCTGCTGTGGCCAAGAACTCAGGACTCACCTTCATGACTGGCTGGGCGAAGTATCGGGCACTCCAGTCACAGAACCCAGTCTGTATCGTGGCACACATGAAGCTTTTGTGTCCGGCAGCATCGTCTGCATCATCTGTGGTCTTGGGGTGTTTGAGAAAGAACAGAAGCAGGAGGAAACGCGTTAGTCTCATTGCTCCTATACTGATTTTAGCTTTGAGACAGGGTCTCACTATGTACCCAATCTGACTTGAAGTTCTGATCTTCCCGCCTCATGCCAGTGGGCCTGGCACTCCTCTCCTTCTTACACCTGAAAGGACGTGTAGCGTTTGACAAAGGTCACTGTGCTCTTCTCCCCTGCAGTGTATAGCAATGGTCTTCCTACCCCAGCATTCTGAGTGCTGTGGTTCCAGGTGTGTGGGATGACTCTAAGCTGTGGCCCCTTCTTTATTCCCCCAGATGACAAAGTGAGCCACGGCCCCTCTGCTGCTGAGTGTCACCCTGAACATTCCCCCTACTGCGCAGTGGCTGACAGGATGAGGCTCATCTCTGCGGCTCTTGGAGCCTGGGGCAGCAGCACATTCCTCTCTCCTGAACCATTCTTTCCAGCTTAGTTAAAGGCAGAGTGTGTGCCTGCTTGTGTAGAGTAATAGAATGCTTACAGAAAAAAAACCAAAAAAGCCATTCAGAATAAACACTGCAGAGCAGTGGCCACATCAAGTGGAGATAGTTGCTATTTGCCCACAAAGGGGAAAAGGGAAATTAACTCTACATGCTCATTGTGACTCATGGAGTGGTCCAGATGAGCCAACCTAGAAGGAGAAGGAGCTGCAGGAAGACCAGACCTGCAGATAGGGGGTGTTGGACCGGGGTGCCACTGAGTCTCCAAGGGTTTCAAAGGCAGTAGCTGGCACAAAGCTACAGGGACAGAATGATCCCAAGCTAAGGAATTTCAGGAAAGCTAAGTTCTTAGCACCCTGTCCTGATGCTGGGAGCTCACAGGGCACGAGGGGCTCAAAGCAGCTCATGTCTTTGTACCTGATCAGGGCCTTTGTCAAACATCTTCCGTGTTCGAGGAAACTGGTGGGAGTGAGGGGTGTACTGTGCCCCTGTGGGGCCTGCGGTACCAGGGCGGCTGGAGGGGAGGTCACGGCTGACAGTCTGCTTGGCCACGTCATTGGTCAGGCTGCAGCTGCTGGTGCTAGATGCTGGCGGGGAGCCTCTGTGAAAGAGCAGACAGCATGCTTTACTGAGGGATCACAATGCAGAGATGAGATCCCAGACCCTCTCCCCCAGAGCTGTCTCTACCAGGAATGTGCAACTGCCTGGCCTGCCCCTGGCTGAAGCTGAGTAGGACTGGTCTTGCTGGATGCTCTCTGGCATCCTTCACTGGACACAAATGAGCCAAGGCAGTGAGGACAAGATAAGGTAATCCAGAGCTGGTGTGCCCGGAGCAGGAATTGGTGTAGACCCTAACCCCGCGGCCCACCTACAGGGAACCCAGGTCCTCTGAAAAACTTCCAAAGGCCATAGAAACCAGACACCATTCAAGGTTTCCTGTCATGCTGTGTGCAAACGAAGTGCTCTTGGGACTGGGAGGAAGTTTAGAAAGGGGCACCATGTGCACATGTGTTTCAGGAGTGGGGGAGAGGCGGGAGGAAGGGGATGAAGAAGGCTAAGAGGGAAGGGAGAGGAAGGCAAGGGATGTGATGCAGCAGCTGGGACCCCAGCAAAGTGGACAGGGGCTTGGCCCACTTACCCCACTGGGTGGATGTGCGCGCCCTTGTTAGTTGGGCTGGCTGGGGCCGACCGGGTGAGAGAGGATGGGTCGAGGATTCGCTGGGGCCGGGCATTCACGGTGGCCTACAAGAACAAAAGAGGAGTGACATGGGAGGTCAGAAAGGGGCGGTCTATCAGTCCGTCTGAAGCTATGAGGCTTCAGATTCTTGTGAGAGCCAGGGCCGCTTGGTGTAGCTTCCGAATGGAGAAAGTGTTTGTTCTGTGGAGGAAAGAAAGCTCCCCAGGTGAGACCTAATGTGACACCTAGGACAAAGTGCTGCTCTTTGAGTCTTTGGCTCAGGGCTGGGGAATAATCCCTACAGAGAGCTCTAGGAGTGGAGTGGGAAGGCCCAAGGCTCCTCCCCTGCACCCAGGCCACCCTGGGCCGGCACTTAGCACCTGCCCACCCTGTGGGCCTCTCATCTCAGAGCCATGAGGGTCAGGAAGTGCTGCTGTCCAACTGGAGTGTTGAGTTACCAGACAGTCTGGAACTGTGGCTGCTGGGCAGTCACCAATGTCCTGCATTCCACAAAGGGGTCCATGAAAGCCAAGGGGCTGGAGAGGTAGGATGACACACGGAGTTTGTTTCCTCAAATCAAACCACTCCTGATGTGGTGTAACTGTCTTGAGCCCTCATCACAGGGTTGGGTGCAGCTTGGTGACTGAGCACAGACTTAGCATGTCACAGGAGACACCATCACCCTGTCACATACTTCTTCCTTAATCCTCCCATACTCTGAGGATCCAGGGCAGGCAAGGACTAGGGAAAGGGCTGAGCTGGCAGAGTAGCGGTGAGGCAGGGTGGAGGGTAGGTGGCCTGCTAACTGGGCAGCTGGCTTCACCCAGTCTTGGATGGCCACCCTGGACTTAAAATCTAGGGGGTAGTGGTTCTCAACCTTCCAGAGGCTGCAACCCTTTAGCACAGTTCCTCATGCGGTGGTGATCCCCAGTCACAGCACTGTTTCAGCTCTAATTTTGTTACTGTTACAAATCATAGTGTAAATATTTTTGGAGATTAGAGGTTTGCCAGAGGGGTCAAGACCCACAGGTCTAGAGGAACACATGACCTGGGCTGTTCTTCTTTCTATGCTTCAGGGGCAGGTTACAGTCCTTTAAATGTGGCCCAGGGAGGGAAGATCCCAACAGGTTCGACGTACACCTCCCATAAACATTTCCACGGTCTGGATTTTGACGCAGAAAGCTTCCCAGCAGCCTGAGGTGCAGCATTCAGGGCAGAGCTTTGGGTAGAGTTGGCAGGAGTGCCGACTGTGTGTCTGTCAACATCCATACTGAGCAGACTGCATGGTTGGTGGGATCCACCTGCTCTTCAGAGAACTGGGACAGCTTCACAAAGAGCCAGGTGATGCTGTGACCGCTTTAACCAGAAAGAGCTCTGGTATGGAGGTCACTGCCCAGGCCCAACATTTCTAAATGGTTCACAACATTTCTAAATGGTCCCCATAATACAGCCATCAGACAGCATCCTTCTCCCAGACAATCTTGGCTTTCTAATAGAAGTAGCAAAATAGAGCTGAAGGCAGTCTTTACATGAAGCACCTCACTGTTACACTGCAAGAGCACTGCACACGCTTCATGAACACTTGCTTGGTATGTAGCCTTCCCAGGCAACTCTACAGCATCCCTGCGCTGTCCCCTAGTGCTGTGGGACAATGGTCTGTACCCTGTCAATTGTATTTTAATAAAACGCTGATTGGCCAAGTAGCCAGGCAGGAAGTATAGGCGGGGCAGTGAGAATGCTACGAAGAGGGAAGTGCAGTCTGCAGTTGTGACCTAGCAACAGAGGAAGCAAAATGTGACTGCCTTGCCAAAAAACGGTGCCAAGCCACGTGGCTAACACAGACAAGAATTATGGGCTAACGTAAGGTATGAGAATTAATTTATAAGAAGCCTGAGCTATTAGGCCAATCAGTTTATGATTACTGTAGGCCTCTGTGTATTTCTCTGGGACTCAATGGCTGCTAGGACCGGGTAAGACAGAAACCTCTGTCAACACCCTAGCCTGCCAGTCACACGGTTCCTTACTTAAGTCTGCAAGGGAAAGGAATTTAAGTGTAGACTCTGAGTTGAAAATGTGCCTTCTGAGAACCTCTAGGGAAACACAGGAGATGATGGGAACAGAGGGTTTAGGTCATTTCTAAAAAGTCCACGGGGTTCTGCCCACCCATAACACAGGAAAGGGTGCCACAGGAGCCAGAAAGGGAGCTAGGAGCCCATGATTTCCAGGTTGGCCTGCTGCAGTAGCCTGCCTCTACCCATGCCTGCCGCCACAAGACTCACTTTGTATCGTGTTCAGAGCCCTGCAAGAAGAGAGGCCTGCAGGGCCGGGTCAGGGCTGGGAGCTGGTGGTGCCTGGTGGCTGGGCCAGGTCAGGGCCGGGAGCTGGTGGTGTCTTGCGGCTCACATGAACACTCTTTGGCTGCATCCATGTAGTTTACTCGTGTTTCCTCAGCACTGGCCATGGCAGGTGTGGGGCCAAGCGAGGAGTGTGAACAGAGCATCCTGCAGGGATGTGTCTGTGAGGGCCGAGAATGTTGGGCTGGGAGAGGCTTGGGGGACAGTCCTTCCTTCAGGGATCCTGTCATGCAGTGACTAACTGCCAGGCAAGTTTAACGGAATACCTTCAGCTACTTACAGAGTCTGGGCTTGGGACACAGACGAAAGTGAATGGCACACTGTGAGACAGGGAACTCTTCCTGACTGTGACTGTCACCAGTCTGCACAGAATCACTAAGACATGAACACACTCCCATCTGGGCACAGAGGATGAAGAGAGGCAGAAGGGAGAGGAAGAGGTGAGGTCACAGAGCCAAGCAGCTTTTCAGAGACAAATGCTACTGGCTGAGTTAACTCCAGGCCGGGAACAATCAGGAAGCTAAATCTGAAGCTGGGGACGGAGATGGGAGCGAGAGGTGCCCTAGCTTCCCAACTGCACCTGGGCTCCTATCCTGGGACACCAGGAGCCAAGGTCACCCACGGCTCAGCGCTGTCACAGCTGTCCAACTAGGACGTCACAAGTATGCTGGAAGTCAGAGCCAAACACAGACGGAAACCTCAGAAATTTGGCAGTGAATGTCCCCACCAAGCCTCACAGGTCTGGGACTGGCACTCCTGAACATGGCTGCCTGGCGAGGGCAGGGCACTGTGGAAGGGCTCCTCTAAGTGACTGTGTGGCAAAGGGAAGCTGGGCGACAAGCACAGATAGTCTTACTCTGCTCTCAGGCTGGCTTTGAACTTGCTAGCTAGCTGAGGACAACTTCGACTTCTGATTCCCCATCCTCCACTTCCCTAGCGCTGGGATGTTGGGTTTGCACAGCCACTCCCAGTTGTATGGCTTCTGGGGATAGACCTATGAATTGGGGCGTGCTAGTAAGCACCCCACTAAGAGCCCGGGGGAACTTTCCTTCAGGGCTTCTGAATATGTCCCTCTGAGAATCAGTCTTCATCTGCTTGAGCTCTGACACTTTATCCTGGTTAAGGGTTTGTGTTCGGTTTCCAGAGTGCCTGGCCTGCACATGTCCTGCTGAAGGTGTGGCTCCTGGAGGAACCCAGAGGCTGTGTCACTACACTTCCGTGAGTTCACATGCCTTTGCTCTTCTCCTGACTCCAGTACCTGAGCAGCCGTGCTTTGGAGTTGCACCTCTGTTCTCTTCCATCATTGGTACAGGAGAGGGCAGAGAAAAGGAGCGGATGGGGCCACGGATGGCTCCTTAGGGCATTACCTCCTCCTTCTACCTCTGTGTGGCTTCAGAGCTCCCAGAAGGAGAAACATGAATGTGAAATCAGGCTGTAGCTGTCAAGCAGTATGGGTTCTTTCAGACACAGCTAGTAGCGGCTTCTATATTTGGATGTAGAGTTCTAGGGGGCATTCCATAGAAATAAGGCTATTTTGGCTCTGATGAGCAAAATTTGGCTTCAGAGTTAAATAATGCAAAATAGGGTTCATTTCTTTAGGAAGTGAAACACAATCTCTTTAGCTTCTAGAGAAGCAGGCATCTTTTAAAATTAAAATTACGACACAAAATAAGAATTTCCATAATGT
>LOJH01006861.1:0-31826 GCA_001685095.1 Ellobius talpinus | reverse complement strand
TGTGGGAGCCGGGCGGGACGAAAAGCAGGCCTGCCCCCCCTTTCACTACACACACATATATATACTTCCACATATACATACATACCTATACACACACACACACACACACAAAAACCACTAAAAATAAAAGCTTAAAAATATTTTTCGTGGCGGTGCACTCCTTTAATCCCAGCATCAGGGAGGCAGAGGCAGGAGGATCTCTGTGAGTTCAGAGTCACCCTGGTCTACAAAAGCTAGTTTCAGGACAGGCAAAAATGCTACATAGAGAAACCCTATCTTTAAAAGCAAAACTAAACAAATAAAAATTTTCATTCAAGGAGGCAGAAGCAGGAAAAGTCAGGAGTTAGGCTACAGATCAAATTCGAAGCTAGCCTGGGCTGCAGAGGAAGATTTCGTCTCAGAAAGATTGTTTCTCCTTTGTGGCTTTTGTCACCAGCCCTTCTCCAGCAACTCCCTGGAAAGCGCTCTGTGTCCTTCCCATTGTTCCCTCTGCAGAATACGGCAACCATTGTGTGTGGAACCTTGGACTAGGACTTCATAGATGTGTCTATTTGTGCACTGACCCGATCCCAGGGCTTTACAAATTTATCTACAGCAGGGCACAGTGGTATAAGCCTGTAAACCAACACTCAGGAAGCTAGGGCAAGAGGACCTCAAATTGGAGACCAACCTGACCCAATAGCGAGTTCCAGGTCAGCCTGAACAACCTACTAAAACTCTGCCCACACACACAAGGAGTCAGACATGGTGGTCCATGTCTTTAATCCCAGCACTAGGGAGGTGAAGGCAAGTGGATCTCTGAGCTGTCCAGGCCAGCCAAGGCTACACAATCAGACCTAGCAAAACAGAAAAAAGAAAAGGGCGGGGGAAGACTAGGGAGACAACTCAGTGAGAAAAGCGCTTGCCTTGCATAGTGAAGTATGAGGACCTGAGTCTGACGTACGGACACATGTGGTGAAGATGAGCATGCTGGAGCATGCTTGAAACTCCATTCCTGGGAAGGCAGGGACAGCTAGGTCCCCAGGGCTCACTGGCCAGTCAGCCTAGCCTACTTGATGAGCTCCAGGACAGTGAGAGATCCTGTCTCAAAATAAGATTCTTCTATAGTATTCCTGAGAAATGGCATCTGAGGTTGACTTCTGGCTTACATACACACACAGACGAATAAACACCTCCCCACAAATAAATAAATAGACTATAAAAAAACGACCTATGAAAAGTTTTCCTGTTGATAGTCATGAGGTATCCTATATGAGTCACTAGGTCACATATCATGCCTTAGTTTCCCCTGTAAGCCAGGCCTGTCAATGCGCAGGAGCAAGTCCTCACTAAAAGGGGGGGGGGCTGGGAAGACAGCCCGGTCATTAAAAGCACTTGCTGCTCTTCCAGAGGACCCAGGTTCTATTCCCGTCATCCATGTGACAGCTCATAAGCATCCGTAAATCCAATCCCAGAGGATCTGATGCCTTCTTCCCACCTTCGTGGACATAGGCATACATGCAGGTAAAACACCAATACACAAAATATAAATAATAAAAAGAAAATTTCAGACAGGCTGTCCTGTAACCCAGGCTGGCCTCAAACTCACTATGTAACTGAAGATAACGTTGGACTCCTGATTCTCCTGCCTATGGCTCCCAAGTGCTGGGATTATTGGTATGTACCATCATGCCAGGCCCAAGCACTGTCCTGAGGCAATTTCATTTTAATATGAAGAAACTAAAATTAAAAGATTGATTTGTAATTAATATACACAATCACTTCATAATTAATTTATATTAACACAAACTATTTATGATTAATAAATAATAATTTAAATACTTCAGATTATAGTGATATTTCATTTGTATTTTAGTAAATAAAGCTTGCCTGAAGTTCAGAGAGTAAATCAGCCTTACAGACAGCCCTCATACACAGTCTTAATCTGAGATTCCTCAAGGCTGGATCACCATTTCAGACTGAGGAAGAGGTAAGAGCCAGTGGCTGGCTGTTTTGCTTTTCTGACCTTCAGGTTGAACCCCAATTTCTGTCTCCGGGTTTTTATTAACTGTGCTACATCATATGTTGGGAGGAAGGAAGTGGCATGCAGAAGACGGGGAAGGGGAATGCTCAGAGGAAGAATGACCTAGGCAAAGGGGACCGTAAGAGCAAAATCTCTAATACCTAAGGGTACAAAGAGCAGTGAGGGGCAGCTGCAGGGCAAGGGGCTGCCACAAGCCATCAAGGTGAGATGGAAGCCATGTCCTATGTCTTAAATTATACATGGGGGAAAAACATGAGTCAGGCAAGATGGTACACTGGAACATAAGGGGAGGAGGAGGATCACAGGTCCAAGGCCGTCTGTTGCTCCGAGTGAGGTATAAACACACACACACACACACACACACACACACACACACACCAAAAGCATGTATCACATGGCATAAGGATGTGAGTATATTAGATTTTATTCCCCTGACATGACACATCTTGGCAGCACAGAGCCTAGCACACAGTCAAGGAGTAGCTTTATCTCTCTCCTTGGAGAGCATGGCAGGTTGTCTCTGTGCAGCGTCCATCAGGATGCCCCTCAATGCAACTCTCCAAACTGTGCAGCATTCCCCAAGAGAACCAGAGATATATGAGATATCCATCTAGACTTCAGAAATGAATATCCCCTTCAAGAAGGAAAGATACTGCCCGTGGCCATGATGTACTTTGATCCCAGCACTCGGAGGCAGGGGCAGGCAGATCTCCATGAGTTCGAGGCTAGCCAGATCTACAGAGTTAGTTCCAGGACAACCAAGGCTACACAAAGAAACCCTGTCTCAAAAAACAAAGGAAAGATGCTCCCTTCAAGAAGGAAAAGCCCTACCTGGGTTGGGGGAAAAAAGACAAGAAAAGAGAAATCCCTTCTTTCCTCTCTTCTCTCTCACTGAGTCGGCCTTGTTCTCTTTTGAGGACTAACTAAACAGTAGCCAGGGGAGCTGGAGAGATGACTCAGTGGTTAAGAGCACTTACTGCCCCTGCAGGGGACTGAGGTTCAATTCCCAGCACCCATGTAGTGACTCACAACCACCAGTAACTCCTGTTCCATAGGCTCCTAACTCTATCTAGTTCCAGAGGCTCTGATGCCTTCTAATCCTAGGGGCCCATGCATGCATGTGGTACACATACACATACACTAAAAACAAAATAAAGCAGCCAGCTATCTGCATTGCCTGCGCTATCTTGGGTTCAGGGGACAGAGGCTCCACTCTGGATAGTCCCCAGCAAAACTGACTGGCTATGGCTTAAGGGCCAACCTCAGGCAGCTACCTGGTCACATGGCTCCACCAGGGAGAGTGTTGTAGTCATTTGAGTATTCCATGACCCCTTCATACTACTGCCTTTTGTTGTTGTTGTTGTTGTTGTTTGTTTGTTTTCTCTATTTGACAGGTGACCTCAAAACCTCCATCCTCCTGCCTCAGTCTCCTGAGAGCTGGGATTACAAAGTGTACTCCACCAGGCCTGACTGTTTGTTACATCCTACTTTGATGGTTTTCCATAGTTTACCCAACCTGGGGTCCAGAGCCTACACCCTCAACTGAGATGGTACACTGTTTTTCTCCCCCCACCCCGTGGTGCATGGAAGATTTCAGAACACCCCTCCTCTTGTGCCAGGCAACTTCTTCCTGCCTCCTCCCGACTGGGGTCTCTCCCCCTCCTTAGAACAGATACCACCGAGAAATCACAAATTAAATCAATTTTGAAGTTCATTTTCTATCTTTGGACCCAGAAGGCTTGAGCTTTTCGGAGTTTTCGTCTCTGATTTTGTACTCAGGTCTCACTATGGTAACTCGGGCTGGCCTGCAACTCCCTATGTAGATCAGGCTGGCCTTGAACTCATAGAAATCTGCCTGACTCTGCCCCTCGAGTACTGAGATTAAAGATGTGTGCTATCACGTCCAGCTGGATTGTTTTTTTTAATCTGTGTGATCGGGTTGGGAATGATACACCCTGATTCAGCAAAATGAACAGCCCAGCAAGCCCCAGAGATCCTCCTGCCTCTGCCTCCCTAGCACTGAAACAGGTTCACACTGCCATGCCTGTTTTTGTGAGTACTTGGTCCTCATGCTTGAATGGCAAGTACTCTACCGACTGAGCCACATGGCCCACCTACAGGACCTTTCTACTCTTTCCCTTCTTTAACTTCACTGAAGTGGGTAGGGAAGACATTCCTGGCCGTCGGACAGGAGAAAATTGTGGCGAAACAAGCAAATCCAGTGGAGGCTCCCCGGGTCCCCATCTGTTCCAAATCTTCCCCGCACAGGATGTCATGTCTAAAAAGCAAGAAAAATGTTCCTTCCTCTTCCAACCTTAGGCAGGAGCATGCATGAAAGGAAGAATGTCTGGTTACTCTGTGGGTTTTCATCTGCCGTTTAACTCGCTCGCTGCCAAGCTATTATACTAGCTAGCTCCTCCGCCTACTTCCACCCACTCGCGGTGGCACGGCTCACCACCAAACAGGGGACCATCCCTGCTCTGGCAGGGAGCTGACCTCCCCTCTGTTTCAACAGCCCCCTCACAAAGGATTAGTTCTCCTAAATCAGGCCAATGACTTTTACAGATTTCCCTGCTGAAGACCGGCCAGCGAACTGCCTGGGCCCCCACAGGAAGTGAAGGCAGCCCACCAGGGTTAAGGGAGTGGTCTCAGAACAGCCACCTTCTGGTACTGTATCATTCCCCCCCCGCCGCCCCTCCCCCCCAGCTTGCTTATAGGCACTTGCGTGCAGATGTGTGCAGGCAGTCAACTCCCGGACACTGGACCAGGAAGGATGTTCCCCCAATAGCTTCCAATAGCCCTGACCGCTGTGTTTCTAGGCCTGGGAGGCTGATATTTATAGGAAGGGCAACCAGCCAAGCAAGGCCGGCTCCAAGTTTATTTGAGCTAACTCTCTCTTCCCGTCTTCTGTAGTTCTTCAAGTTAAACGGGAAGACATTCTTCCCTCTATGGCTTGACTTTTCATACAAGGATGAAGGTTCTGAGAAATGCTGCCCGAAAAGATGAAAAAGGGACCTGTGAGCCCCACCTCACTCTCTTTGGCAAGAGATGCTAGCCTTTGCCCAACTAGCCACTTGTATCCTGCATCCTCCTGACACAAGCTCCCTAGCGCACACTTCTTTGCATCCCCTGTAACACAAGGCCTCTGTTGTCCTCCAGGTGGGCAAGGATCTCTCTTACCCCAGCACAGATTGTCCTTCCTCACTGTCCAGTCACCTCCTTCTCATAGCTACCTACAAGGCCTTGCAAGATCTATTCCCTCCCCACCACACACACATACACACCATGCTACAGCTATCGCACCCAGACCTTCTTCCTCTACAAGCTACCTCCTACTTACAGTCCTTCCAAGACATCCTCGGTGACTTTGCACAGGCACCTTGAACACCTACCTTCTGGGGTACTTGAAAGTCTAGGACTCTCACATCACTGGGGTTCTGCCCTCCAGAGACCTTGCTAACCCTCGCTATTAAAAAGCATCCCTGGGGCTAGGGACATGGCTCAGCAGATGAAGGCACTGCTGCTTGAATTCCATCCCCATGACCCACATAGTGGAAAAAGAGAACACACTCCTATGGGTTGTCCTCTGACCTCCACATGCATGTCACAACACAAGTACACATGTGTTCATACACACACATGCACACATCACACAGAAACAAATAAATGAATAGTTTTTTTTTTAAAAAAAACAAATCCTTAAACCAGATATAGTGTATCATGCCTCTAACCCCAGTAATTGGACAGTTAAAGCAGGATGGATACAAGTTCGAGACCAAACAGAGCTATTATACCTATTTTGGGCCACCCTGGGTTACAAAATAAACCCTGTCTTGAAAACAAACAAACCAAGCACCCTGCTACCCATGGTAGTATATACTCTTAATCCCAACACTTAGAAGGCTAAGGAGATCTCAAATTCAAGTCCAGCCTGGGCTCTATAGTAAGATTCTGTGTTGTGTGATATTTTGATTTCATTCTGAAAATAAAGCTTACTCTGAGTCAGAGGGAGGAGCTAGCTACTAGCTGACTAAAATTAACTATAGCGGTTTGGAGGACTGTGGACAGATAGGAAGGAAGACTCAGCCCGTTTGGAGGACTCAGCCCTTTTTGTAGGAAGAAATGGAAGAGATAGGAAGGCACTAGTGGCTATTCCCCTGCTTCTCTGAACTTTAAGGTTCTTACCCCGATATCTGACTCCCGATATTTTTATTGATAAAGAATAATTAGGCTTCACCTTACCTAATGGTCTTCAATTCGGAGGACAAATTCACAAGATATCTGCTTGCCCCTGGCTTTGCAGCCACCAGAACTCCACCTGCCAGCGGTACTGTGCCACCTGGCTTTTCCTTTCTTTCTCCAAGCCTTCTGAGTGAGTCTGGGATTTCCTGAGTCTGAGATGTATTGCAGCTTCTCTACTACAGTCTCCAGCTGCCACCCAAACTGCACAGGCCCCAAACTCCAGAGGCACCTGGGCTCCAAACACTGCTGGACTTACCCGCCCATGACCAGCCGGCTCTGCCTTCAAGTAGCTCTCGCCACACAGGCTTCTTCTGCACGACTCCTTGTGCCCACTTTTCAGATGGCTGACTCCTCCCCCCGTGTGTTGCAAGCTACCCTTGGACCCCTCCTCAGGCTGCTGCCACACTAGGTAGCCGCCCTAACACCCACTAGGGCTTCTATTGTTGTCACAGCCACCACACACTCTCAGCTCACATCTGCAGACAAGCAGCTGCAGCTGCCCTCGGCCAGGCTGTGTGCCATCTGTGTTCTCTGCCCAACTGTGCTGCACAGTGACAGCCACCCTCACGCTTCACTGCCATCAGCAGCAGATCTGGTGAGACAACTGGGAATTTGCAAAGAGGGAAATTAGTTTTAAAAAAAGAAAAGAAGTTTTTCCTACGTTAAAAATGGGAAATAATAATACGATGAAGAGAATTAGGTCTCTGTATGAGTCCACAATGGATGGCTTGAAAGTTGAACAATTAAATGAGGAGATAAACAACTTAGCTGGGATTGATATGTCAGCCATAATGATTATCAGTCTGGTAATTCATATTTTATCCTTGAAAAATGGTTTGGTAACAGTTCTAAATATTAGAAATTGAGTAATAAGATACAAAACTTAAAAACTTTGCTATTCATAAGATATGGGCCTTAGAGAAGGTTACTACTGATAATATGCAACCCCTTCAACTAATTACTAAAGAAAAAATGCAATTTTGACTGATAATTTTCATGCTGTAGGATAACTTATTAAAATAGATAATTGAGATATTAAAATACAGACAGGAATTTAAAGGAGAACCAACTTTACCATTAAATTATGAAATTAGAAACTGCCCAAGGTTATCAAAAACCCAACCATAATTTTATCTAGTCACCATACAGAAATAACCACCAAATGATGGGTATCCCCAAGGCTATAAAAGAGCTTACTGGATTCCTATGGAAATGTTAGATTTGAGGAGATGGAAGGAAGCAATAGTCTCATATGGTATACATTCACTTTTTGTGAGGCAGATGTTAAATTCATGAACAACTAATAGCAGAATTATCCCCACGAGACTGGGAAGACTTGGTTACAGCAGTATTGGAACCTGGTCCTCAATTACAATGGAAGACCTGGTAGAAGGATGCAGCTAGGGCCATTGAACAACAAAATAGGGCTTAAGGTATTGAAATTTCCCAAGACCAACTTCTTCGAGAGGGCAACTATGCTGATATACAAAGATAGTCTATAGATGATGACTACCTTGGTTCTATGCCATGCAGCAGCTTTGAATGCTTGGGACAGAGCTGAAAGAATTGGAAAGAAAACTAAGTCATTTACTAAATTATACAGAGCCCAAAAGAAACTATTACTGAATTTTACAAAGATTGACTTCAGCTGTAAATTGAATGATACCAAATCCAGAAGCTAGACAAATATTAATTGAACCTTTGGCTTTTGAAAATGCTAATTCAGAATGCAAAGGGTGATTTAAATGCAAGGTCAACACCCATGGATGAATGGATTAGAAAACTGACTTACAAAACTAAGAAATAAACTTGATCAGATATAACCTGCCAAAATGGAAAGTCCCCAAAGTTAGGGTTAGGGCAGGGATTTGTGTTTGTCTTTCCAGGAGAATGAAGGCAGCCAACTAAGGAATCTGAAGATCACTGAACAAATCAGGTATCTGAAGAAAAAGAATGAATCAGCCAGAGAAAAAAGTAATTTGAACTATTGGTATATCATATTTCCAACAGGATAAAATTTCATAAATCTTCCCAAATGTTTGTTTCTGCTTTCTCTACAGACATATAAGGCAAATGGTCTTTTTGTAGTTCCAGTTAAATTAAAAATGAAAGCTGGTTTTGGAGTTGAAACATGGCTCTCTTCTTCTCTAAACCCAAGCATGCTTTTTTAAAGTGAAATCCAAAATCTCTGTCTTATGTCAGAAACTCCATCCAGTATGGGACAGAAGAAAAAAACAAAATTGCTGGGTGGTGGTGGTGCACACCTTTAATCCCAGCACTCAGGAGGTAGAGGCAAGCGGATCTCTGTGAGTTTGAGGCCAGCCTGATCTACAGAGTGTGTTCCAGAACAGTCAACGCTACACAGAGATACCTGTGTTGAAAAACAAATAAAGAAACAAACAAAAATTAAGGGACTATTCTATTGACACTAATCTCATAAGCCTTTAGTTTTATGTGGACCCTTTAAAACTTTTCTTGAAGTATAAATATTATCTCAAAATTTGTATATATATTATATATACATATATATGTATATATATACACATTTTGTTGTGGTATTAATGGTAATATAGAGTACTAATTAATTCTAGAAAAAAGGCTTAATCTATCTTCCTGTACATAATTTGGGGCTTGAGTCTCTATCAGGTAACTAGGAATTAAGTTTGTGTAACCCAGATGTACTTAACAAATTGTGGTCCTTTAAGCTCTCAGATCTGCTGCATATAACATTTAAAATATTCAAGTTTTCTGTAGTGAACTATGATCATTCCTTCATTCCTAACAGTGGCCTTTGGAG
Organism: Ellobius talpinus; assembly: GCA_001685095.1. Lineage (NCBI taxonomy): Eukaryota > Metazoa > Chordata > Mammalia > Rodentia > Cricetidae > Ellobius > Ellobius talpinus. The sequence goes on along the minus strand of LOJH01006861.1, from coordinate 22,764 downwards.
TCTCCAGGAGGACGATGGGGCCCCACAACTACCTGAACTTTTGTAACAACACTAAGCTGACAAACACCACCAAAAGATAAGCTTTGGAACACAGACTGCTCAGGACAATTTCAAGGAGGCTGACTGAGATGGTCCAGCTTCCTCCAGTCAGGATTGCAGATAAGCCCTACACTTTCCATTACACAGAAACTGGCAACAAATGATACAGATAGCTCTCCCAAGACTGGATCATTATTTCAATTTTATCAGGGTCTCCTAGCAATGCCATTGCCCCTGCCCCAGAAAACAGGAAGCAATCTAGAGAACATGATGCCCACATTCCTAAGAGGTAGGATGGTTGGTTTTTGGTCATTTAGTGGGTTATGGATATTTGTTATCATTTAGGGGGGCTGATGACAAGTTGTTATTGGTAATAGTTAGGAAAAAAGCTGAACAAAGGAAATTAGATTTAGAAATCTTGTTCTGAAAAAAGGGGGGATATGGAAATAATAGAATAAAAGGGTAGATTATTGAATCTACTTTTGAACCAAAAAAGCAACTACTAGTCTTAAGTATTTTACATTGGGAGGGATTTCTGTATATTGATACAAATTTGAGGTTATTTTTGTTATACTGTATATACGTTTCTACTCTTGTTTAAGGATATTTTTTAGAACCTATATTTAAGGATATTTTTGTTAGAACCTACTGTACATAGGTTTCTACTCTTGTTCAAGGTATTGTACCTATGCAGCTCATTTAACAATGCAATGTAAGTTTCTAGTCTTTGAAAGTTATTTTTACAAACTATTTAGGGCAAAGAAATGCAGGTTACTGGTTAGTCACCTGTTACAATGAAACTTGTAGTCATGTTAGGTATGTTTTCAAGATCAAACAGATATGTTTTAGATAGACAGGTGGTCTTCAAAGATTTCAGAGAACTACAGTATATGACATTTAAGATGTTTAATAACATAAGTTATTTTTTATGACAATGAGACACTCTGCTCCTGGCAGCACCAATCCACTTCATAGAAAATAAAAGGCATTGAAGAAAATCCATATGGAGTTTACTTTCTTTGTGGCAAAAGTTAGCCACTGGGCAAGAAGTTCTCCTTGCCTCAACTGCTGACAGTATGCTGTCCAAACTGGACTAGCAGGACACAAAAGAAAGTGTGCCAAACTTTGTCAAGACAAGGCAGGAAAGTTTCAAAATTCCTGCTTCCCAGAAAAATCTTCCAGCTATTTTAGGCCTGCAGGTCAAAGATTGATGCCCCAACATTACAGAAAAACCTTGGGTGACTATCCAGGAAACCAGCTGTTTCTGTCATTTCTTAGTTTTGGAAGTTGTTTTCTCTGTGTTTCCTATTTACTCAGGTAATATTATGTCCTTCTCAGGTCTCTGATGGAGTTGAAGACTACATAGATATAGTTTTCCTTGTTACCAAATTCAGCAAAGAAACTCATAACAGAAGTATAAAGTGTATAAGATTGAGAGACATAAAAGGATAATTTTGGGTTGGTAATGTAAGTTAGGATATAAAGTAATTTAGGTACAAAACTTTGGACTCACCAAGATAGGTTAGATAATGGAGTATTTTATCTGAATTTTTTAAATGCAATTGGGTTAGATATTGTTAATGTAATTCTTACCTTTATATATTTTATATAGTTATTGTATGTATTGTATGTAGTTTTACTATGTTAGTTAAAACCTTCACTTTTATTTAGACAAAAGGAGGGAAATGTTGTGTGATATTTTGATTGATTTCTGACAAATAAAGCTTGTTTTGAGTCAGAGGGCATAGCCAGCCACTAGTTGACCAAAATTAACCATAGAGGTTTAGAGAACTGTAGACAGACAGAGACAGGAAGTAGGAAGGCAGGGCTGGAAGAGGATCTTGAAACTTTTTGGAGGAAGGAATGGAAGAGGTAGGAAGTTACTGGTGGCTACCCCCCTGTTTCTCTGATCTTTCAGGTTCTTACCATGATATCTGACTCCTGAATTTTTATTGATAAAGAATAATTAGTTAAGGCTTCAATTCTGTCCACTGCCCCCTCCACAGCAAAGGGCTAAAGATGTAACTCAGGGTAGAAAGCTTGCATAGCATGTAGTGGTCCGAGGTTTACCCCCACTGCCACAAAAGAAACACCCCTATCATTTCTTCACAGCACCCACAGATTTATTTTTTATACAGCTATGCATGTGTGTGTGCCCAGAGGCTAGTACTCCACCACTGAGCTCTATTCTCTAGCTCTAAACACCCTTTTGTTTCTTTCGCTTTCCATCAGGCTGACGTTCTACAAAAGGCAGAGGATCTTATATTCTACTAGATCCCTAACTTTCTCTTTAGAGATACGGTCTCAATGTAGCCCAGGCTGGCCTCAAACTCACTATGTAACTGACAATAACCTTGAACTTGTGAATCTACTGCCTCCACCAGCAAAATGCTGGAATTACAGCTGTGCACACTGTGCACTACCAGACCCAGTTAGTTTTAAGAGATGCTAGGGAGTAAACTCAGGGCCATATGCATGTTAGGCAAACAGTCTACCAGATTAACTGTGACTCTAACCTAGAAAATACTTGTTGAATGAATAAATCTAGATTCTTACTTGTCTGTGTGTTTCAGGCTTACCCACCATCCCTTCTGGGAAATCAATCTTGAATCTTCTACCATCACACTAATCTTAGGAGTAATTCTACGCAAATCTTAGGGGTAATCTGAGTTATTAAATATAGAATACATACTTGGGTGTGGTGGTGCATGCCTTTAATTCCAGCGCTTGGAATCCAGAGGCAGGAAGATCACTCTGAGTTAGAAAGCCAGCCTGATCTACAAAGAGAGTTCCAGGATCCAGCATTACATAGTGAGACTCTCTCTCAACAAAGGAAGGCAAGCAAAATAAAAAAGTGAATATAGAATACACACATAAGTAGAATACAGCATAGACCCTTTGCCTTCTTCCCTTTTTTACCCCCATACCCACCCAGACTTTTGCTATGTCTACACATCCATTCATACATCTTTATACAGGACCACCACCACACATGCACACATTACCTAGATTCTGGCAGGGCTAAATTTGAAAGGAAGAGGAAGAACCACACTACAGGGACTGGGAACAGCTCCACGCTACTCAAAATTGGGTCCATGAGCTAGAAGTGCAGCTCAGTAGCATGCATGAGGCCCTGAGTTCCTCCCAAGACAAGACTGGTAGCAAGTCCAGCTTTGTCCTCTCTCCCTACCTCTCTCCACCCTCGGGTAAGAAGAAAACACACATGAGACAGCCGCACAAGTGCCCAGCCAGCCCAGCTTGTATCAATTAATCCCCAGCCTTCTAAGAGTCCTTCTGAGCAGCAAAAGGGTTCTCTGAACCCCCCAAGCCACGGTGGGCCAATGGCTAGTGAATTCAGACTGCCCAAGCCTTTGGGCTGGCTGCAGGTTGCCGGAGGGGTAACTGGTTATAGGAAGAGCCCAAGGAGGTTCCATATAAAAGAAAAGTAAACAGATGTAGACTCTTCCTCAGCTTTTGAGCCTCTCAGAGGAGGGCAAAGCCTCAAGTGTTTTTCAGAACACTAATCTGATTTTCCAAAATGTTTTGAATGAACTAGCAGAGGAACTACCAGCTACCCCCTGGGCTTCAGGTTAAGTACATTTCCTCTCCAGCACTGGCTACACCCCAGTGAAGTCTAGAGATATTAAACATAGAGACCCAGGGGACAGGAAGGTACCTGAGGACAGAGGAAGGAAACAATCTTTGTCCCCAAGGGCCATTCAGCAAGCTGGTCAGAACAGGAGAGTTGCCTTCACTGAACTTCATAGCAGGCAGTTGGAATGAAGTTGGAATTCCCTAGGAATCTGGGACATACTAAAACATCCTTGCCCTTGCTCTAGAAGTTACTTTACTAACTCCTGCACACGTCACCCACGTGCGTCAGAATCTTGTAGTGGATCCGTTCCCTGAAAAAGGTAAGAGGGGCTTCCACGAGGATGTGCCATACAGGGAAAGGAAGAACAAGCCCTTCCCCAGGTCTTCAGGGGTTCCTTCTCTCCCTGGGATCTTTCCACCAGACTCCATCAGTCTGTCACCATGCTAGGGGTGACTAAACCTTTCGGGTTTTGTGTTGAAATCACCATTTCCTTGGGGCGGTGGTGGCACATGCCTTTAACCCCAGCACTTGGGAAGCAGAGGCAGGCAGATCTGTGCATTAGAGGCCAACCTGGTCTACAGAGCAAGTTTTCCAGGACAGCCAGAGTTACACAAAGAAACCTGTCTCAAAATTTAAAAAGAAAAAGAAAGAAAGGGGGAGGGGAGGGGAGGGAAGGGAAGAAGGAAATACTATGTCCTGGTATAGAGGTGGGGAGGGCTGTCAGGCTCATTCCAAGGTAGTAAAGGCATCTTTTCTTTTCAGAAGGAAAGCCGGGCACTTCTCATTGCTTTTCTTGTTTTTGTTTTGTTTTTAGAGACAGGGTTTCTCTGTGTAGCCCTGGCTGTCCTGGAACTTACTCTAGAGAACCAGCTGGCCTCAGACTCTTAGAGATCCTCATGTCTCTGCCTCCTGAGTGCTGGGATTAAAGGCACAGGCCACCACCACTAGATCCCATTGCTTCTTTTTATATGGATTGTTCCCACACTGGTTTAAGAGGACTGGCATTCCCTTCAAAAGTTCAGTTGGTTTTTCTGAAACAGAAGCTTTCCTTTTGAAAGACACTGATAAACAAACAAACATCTCTGTGAGTTGTGGTGGTGTGTGCCTGTAACCCTGAAGTAGGAAGGAGTTCAAGGCCAGCTTCTGCTACACAGGGGACCTTGGGTAAATAAAACCACCACAGTACTTGCCACTTAGTTTTTGTTTCATTTGAGAGAGGGTCTCTCGGTTGTTCTCCTGGAAACTCCAGCTTTACTCCTGCAAAAGCTTCATTTTTCTCTCTCCAAACCTTGCTCTCTCAGAGAATCTCCAACAGAACAGAGGCGCCAAAAGCCCAGTTCTGCATTCTTTAAGGCTGGCGGCTCCCCCCCCCCAAAGTTGCCAGTAGCCCAAGACCCTGTCTAAAAGCAAACCATACTTGGGCACAACCCCATTTTACTGGGCACGTCATCACAGCTCACCTACAGGGTACATAAGCACCCTGCCTTAGATCAACCATGTGATTTTCTCCTCCCCCTTCTCCTGCCTCCATCTCTAAGGGCTGGAGCACTCACCCAGAAGCTGCTTTGCCTTAGCAAAATAAACCTGGTGTTTTGCTTTTTAATTTCACTTGGTGTGGCTATTGCATAGGTGGAGAAACCTATTATGGGGTACAGAAAACCTATTACCTATTATGCAGTCCTGGCTGTCCTAGAACTTTGTAGACCAGGCTGGCCTTGAACTCACAAGACTCACCTACCTCTCTTGCCCAAGTGCTGGGATTAAAGGTGTGTCATATAGCATATGGCCACCACTTAGCATTTTCTATGCCACATCTAAAATATCTTGGGGCTAAGTTGCAGTTAGAGTACATTTGCCTTCCAGGTTAGAGGCCAGGGCTTCCACTCTCGGCACTTAAAAACACAAGAGCAACAGAATCATGAAGCCTCAAGAGGGTAACTGGTGAGAAGAAAGGGTCAGAACTAGGTTTACCTGAGCCCAGCCAGGCTCTGTTCTAAGTGGTCATCAGGCACTGTACCCACATGTAGAGAGCACCTTACCTGACTCAGTAAAAACTATTGGTGGCTATTATTGTAGACTTTCCCCATTTTCAAACTTGTCCAGGAGGCTTTACACCGGCAATGTCTTCTGTTAGTGACAGGGTCGCACTCTGTAATTCAGGCTGACTTTAAACTGTATAGCCCATGTTGGTTTCAAAACTCACAGCAGGGCTGGAGAAATGGCTCAGCAGTTAAAGAGCACTGACTGCTCTTCCAGAGGCCCTGGGTTCAATTCCCAGCACCCACATGGCAGCTCACAACTGTCTGAAAATCCAGTTCCAGGGGATCTGACACCTTCACACCAGTGCACATAAAATAGATAAATAAATCATAAAAAATTAAAAAAAAAACTCACAGCAATCCTCCTGCTTCAGTCTTGCACCACCACACCACACCCAGCTTCCCTTCTTCTTAATTAAACAGGGTCTCCCTATATTGCCAAGCAAGTTTTGACCTCCTGCACTCAAAGTAATGCTCCTGCCCCAGCCTCTTGAGCAGCAGGCATGAGTCACTGGGCCCTGCTTGAGCCTACCCTACCCCCAACCTCCATCTCCCCACTCCCACCCCTGTGCAGAATAGGCACAGCAAACCAGAAAAGGCCAGCTTGGAAGGTGCTCCCTTCTATCTGAATTCAAAGCCCTTCTAGCCTCACTTCCCACCTCTCCTTTCCCATGGCTGTGAAGACACTAAGCAAACCTATTAAGTGACATGGCCACATCTACTTTGAGGGGAGGACACCTCTGGCCTGGGAGAGGATTGCTGCTGAGGATGGGGGAGGCAGGAGGAAGGGATGAAGAGAGGGAGATTATGCCCTAGGGCTGAGCCTTGCTGGCCCCAGCAAGATGAACAACAGACCTGGCAAATGGGTCCCCCACATCTAAAGGGTAGGGTACACTAACATTCAACAAAGGCAGCAGTGGGAAAACCAGAAGCTCGGCATCCTCTCCAGTAAGAGCTGGCTGCTTCTTCAGGGGAACCAGAAGAGGAGGAGGCTAGCTCCTGTCTCCACAATTCTGGGACATTCAGGCAAGAAGGGTAAGACTTTTGGACAGGCAGCCAGGCTGGGCCTGGCCTCTCCCGTGGTGATGAGGTCTTCCCCAGTGAAGGGAGAACGGCACCTGAGAACCCAACTGCAGAGAGAGCTACCTTGGCTGCCATCCATAGTAACTGTACCACTTGTGCAAAGTTACAACAAAGGTACATTAAGACCTCTCCAGTCTCACGTTTACCAACCCCCGCACACCACAGCACTTGCAGAGTGCTGAGGGCAGGGTACCACTGGAGGCAGCCGAAACGGGAAGGATAAAGCTAGCTGACAACGATTCTCAGCCCCTACCTGTGGCCTTGGGACCACGGTGGGGTGGGGCTGGGTTAAAACACAGGTTTTTAAGGCCACCCGCAAACGTTCTGATTCAACAGATACCTGCTAGGACTTAAGCATCTCCATTTTTAATATACTCCTCCAGGATGCTGTTGAATACTAACCTAATAAAGAAACTCTAATTTACAGCCAGGCATGGTGGTGCGTGCCTTTAATTCCTGCACTCAGGAGACAGAAGCAGGAGGATATCTGAGTTCATGGCCAGCCTGAAAGGTTTCCATACCCTGATGTTAAGTCTATCCACTGATGTAGTAATCCAAATCAAGCCGAATTAAAAATAAAAAAAACAAGTTTATTGGGTAAAACATTCCTGGGTGATTTTCCAGCCCCCTAGAGATGAAACTGGGAGAGGAGGTTGGGTGGGTCTCCAACAGGTAGTTTAAATTCCCTGAGGATCTGAAACTCAAGGTCACCCTCCTCTTTGCAGGAAGTTCTATCCAGCAAGGAATACAAGAGACAAGATCTCATAAAGAAAATAAATAAAACTGAAACACATGTGCGCACATGCGCGCAAACACACACACACAGAGAGAGCTCTTTAGAAAGCAGTGTGGACTGACAAACACAGAAACATTAGCATGAGTGATGCTCTTGGACCTATTCAATTTCATGTCTAGGACTCTCCCCAAGGATGCTACTCTCCTAAAATAGTGTGGGATCATTTAAAAGGACAGCAAGAAACACCAAGAAAGATGGTTACCATGAGGACAGTGATGATGATGGTGACGCAAGAAGAACAATCAAAATAGGATCTAAACATTTTACTTACTCTCTGATGGTCAATTTGGTTTTCTGGGTTTCATTTACACAAAGCAAAGGAAATAACCCTGAGTTGCTAGCAGTATGTTAGGTGTATTTGCATGACCTCCCTCGCCCCCATCTTTTTTTTTTAATTTTTCCCTCCATGGAAAGGCTCAGCACTCAGACTTTGTGGACAGAGATGGGCAAATAGGCCTGAGGAAGAAATCCATCTCTCATTTTTCCTCCACAAAACATGGAGGATCCTTCCCACAGTCTTGGCTTCTTTGCAGAGATAATAAGAGATCTTTTAAAATGATCCTTAAAGAAAGCAAATAAAACAAAAATAATAAACAACTCCCTAAACTTGCCTTGAGAGTAAAAATAAGAAAACACAGAAACATGGATGTTTTTTGATCTGACACAATAAAGTAGAACTGTTATTCTCATCTATTTTTCTCCTAACGTGTTATGAGTGTTTTCCCACATGTATGTCTCTGCACCATGTGTGAAGGACATTGGAACCCCTAACACTAGAGGATTGTAAATCACCATGTGAGTGCTGGGAACCAAACTCAATCTTCTGCAAAAACAGTCTTTGTTCGTGTATGTGTGTGTGTGTGTGTGTGTGTGTGTATGTGTGTGTGTGTTTATACTCTCTGTGATGTCATACTTCAGACATCGGTATCTGAAGATGGCAGCAGTAGCTTTCAGCAGTCAAGGACCAAAGGAAAGCAGCTTTGAGGTATAGTTTAGTGGAGGAGCACCTGTCTGGCATACTCTAGGCCCTGGATTCCATTCTCAGCACAGCAAAAGTAGGGGGCTTGACATTTTGAAAGCCTTCATAGTCATCCTCTAAACCTCTCCTAAGCTCATGTATGCCTTAACTCTGAAAGAGAGGTTGTATAAAGGGCATTAGAGTATCAGGCCCCATCCCTAGTTCGTTGAAATAAAGAATGGGAATAAGATTTGTAAACTGTAAAGAACCTAAAAATAGAATGCCTAAGCAATCTATTTTTGCAGAGTGATCCTGAAGGGGTTTCAACACAGACCAAGTAATTATCGGGATTATCTCCGAGGTCCAACACTACATGAAGGGAAGAAACTGAACCCTGGGGGAGGGGACTGAGGAGGGAATGCGGAGGTCTGTGTGTCAGGACAATCAGCATCTCCAAGGCTTCCCAGGGGAGGCATGACTCTGGAAGACAAGGACAGCAGTCATCAGCTCAGCCGCCTTCAGCCAATCAGAAGAGCTCAGTTTTGTGAGCTGTCACCTATACTTCAGGGGGCTTTGGGGATGCAGCTGCCTTTGAGTTGTTTCTGCTCCTGTAAGTAACCCCTAATCCACATTCGTACAAGTAACCCCAATAAAACTCATTGGTTTACCAAGCTGTCTGTTCTGGGATTTCTATCTGGGGTGAGTAGACCTGTGGGATGCGTCTCACCAGAAAAAAAAAAAACTTATCACACAACAACCAAGCATGAGACCCTGGACTTAATCCCCAACACTGCATAAAGGAGCAGAGGACTGCAAAAATAAAAATATCTACCTTAAAAAAATCTTTATAAGTCCTCTGCACATAGCTCACTTTCCTCCCTTCCTATAAAGTGGCTGAATCAATGTGTGTGCTTCCAGACGGCTCCTTCTACAAATAAATGGACATGTGGACAGCTTCTTTTTTCCACACACAAGATCATGCCCTAGTTCTCTGCTACCTGCATCTTTCACTTTAAAAGCATGTCTGCATAGGCATCGTGTGGTCACTGTCCCTGAGGCAGAGTTTGAGCAAAGACCTCTACTCAGTGGTGATGGAGCCTTAGCCAAGTTACATAATATCCCTTTTCCCAGTAGGAAAAAGTTCTAACAACAGAAACCAAAGTATTATTCGGAAGGCTTAATTAATATGACAAGTGAGCTAATTTCCAATATGATGGCCCTGGGAATAGTAGGCTCACCTAAGTACCATCTGTATGTTGCCCTGTTTTAATTTCCTTTTTGCTTCTTTAATTTCCATAGAGTAGTCCAGTACTTGGATAAACCATAACCTACCGAACCTGTCTCCTTTTAATAGACTCAGGTGGGTTTCTCTTTTTAGGGCAGTGAGTACTATTTTTCCAGTACTGGGGATTGAACCCAAGTCCTTGAACATGCTATGCAAGCAAACAAGCATATGCTACCACCAAGCTACATTCCCAGCCTTGCAGTCAGCACTTCTGAACAGAGGTCCTTGTATACATGCGTAGCTATTACAGTAGGACCATTTCTAATGTGTGAATCATTGCATCCAAGGTCAGGCTCATTTGTTATGAAACATGTTGCCAGCGTCTCCCCTCAAAGGCCACACTAATTCATATCCTTGCCAACACCTCCTGTGTGCCGGGTTCTTAAAATCGCCACAACACTGGCAGCCCGGATCTTTGGCATCCTTTCTGCACTTGCCTTGCCTAAGTGAAACCTAAATCATAACCATCAACAATGCTCTGGTTAAAGTCCCAGGGACACCTAATCCCTTTGTCTTTTCTAAACAGAATTAGGCTTTTCGGCGCTTTGACAGGCCTTCAGTTGCCTAGACACGGTTCTGGGATGACTTTGGAAAAACATAAATAAAACACACTTGCTGCCTTCTCCTAACATCCTCCAGAGAAGCCCGAGGAGGCCTGCATGAGGCCCTGCTGTCCTGCTTTCTATCACACGCGAAAAGATTTGCAATAGCAGCTGGTGTTTTCCTGGGTGGAGATCAGAGCCAGCGATTGTATATAAACATTATCCCAGGACTGGGGGTGGGGGGGGAGTGCTGGAGGCCGAGGCTGCAGCATCCCACTGTGTCTTAAAGGACAGGGCAGACATGAACACCCCCAGCCTGTCCCACCAAAGGCCTCATGAAAAGAGATGAGGCACTATAGACCCAGGCCAGCCCTACTGCAGCAATCAACACATAAAGAACCAAGCTGGATGCTGTTGCAGGGCTGAGCTGGAACCCAGCACATAGGAGAGCCCAGACAGGTCTGGGAGACCAAGCTAGAATCTTGCCATTTGCAAGGTTACACCTGCTCAGACTTAGGATCATAGCTGCTGTAATATATTGACAAGGGTTACTCTGGCTTCATCTATAGGGATCTGAGACATGGGGCGACCACTTCATCATTTGTATAGTCCTCCTGGAATAGAGGGGAAACTGTGGGAGAAGGCCTCTGGGGGGTGGGCCTCTGGAACTCCCAGGCAGGAATGTCAATAATTCTCAGGGCTACCCCAGCTAAGCTCCACAGACTCAAAGCCATTCATCTTCCAAATTTGTTTTTCAGGCTGTTTTATGGCTCAAAATCATTCACCTTTGATCATTCTGCTGTCTCCTAACCTCACAGCAGCTCAGAGATTCAGGCTGGGAGTGGGGGTGAGGGCGGGGGCATAGGGGCAGGGACGGGGCACAGAGTCTCTGGAAGGGATGGTCAGAATCAGTTCCAGAGACAATACCAGGACTGCTGAGGCAGGGTAGACCCCACGCCCTCTCCATTTGGAAGGAGAGGCAGCCCATCCACCCTCACCTCTCAAAGACCTTGGTGCTGGCTTACTGACACATTCAAACTCCCATGCTGGAGTTAGGATTTCCTGTCATAGACATTAAGGATGGTAGGCAGTCAATCACCTTCCCTTGAGGGGCTTATACTCCCACTGTTCCTGTGTCTTGTTTAGCACAACTGAGTAAACCACAGGCTAAAAGCATCATGCCACCCTAAGTGGGCTCCATTGCTCTCTAAAAAGTATACTGACCAGGTATGACAGTCTTTACCTGTCATCCCATGGCTTCAGAGGTTGAGGCAGGAACATGGTATATTAAACATAGCATATGGCATTGTGGTCTACACAGTGAGACCCTGACTCAAACAACAACAACAACAAAAAAAGCAAAAGTCACTTCTCTGTTTGAGATAGGGTGTCTCTATGTAGCCCTGGCTGTCCTAGAGCTCACTAGAATAGGATGACCTTGAAATCACAGAGACCTGCTTGTCCTTGTCTCTATTCCCCCACCCCACCCCAAATACTGGGATTAAAGGCGACCAGCACAGCAATTAACTGTGGATATTAAAAAGAGCTAATCAGGTCCACAGTGGAGCTATGGAACCTGGGTTTTTTGACTTTTTTTGGTTTTTCAAGACAGGGTTTTTCGGTAGCTTTAGAGCCTGTCCTATAACTTGCTCTTGTAGACCAGGCTGGCGGCCTCAAACTCATAGAGATCCACCTGCCTCTGAGTGCTGGGATTAAAGAACACACCTCTACACTTCTATACCCAGAAATAGTCTCTCTCTTTTTTTTTGGTTTTTCAAGACAGGGTTTCTCTGTTTATCTTTTGCTATCCTGAACGCACTCTGTAGACCAGGCTGACCTCGAACTAAGAGACCCGTCTGCTCTTGCCTCCCAAGTGCTGGGATTAAAAGTGTGCACCACCATCACACAGCAAAGTCTATTTTATAGGTTTAAAACACTGTTTAAAAGTCAGCCTGGTCTAAAGACCGGGTTCCAGGACAGCCAGGGCTACACAGAGAAACTCTGTCTCAAAAACAAGATAGATATAGGCACTGTTTATCTAGGAACAATGCTGAGGCTGCCCTCAGTGCACAGTGCGCGCACACATACACACACCAGGCATGGTGGTACATGCCTCTAGTCCTAGCACTCAGTACAAGGAGGAAGTAATCAAAGTCAGCCTCTGCTACACAAAGCTTATGATCAGACTAGACTATGTAAGCTCATTTCAGGGGCTGGAGAGGTGGCTTGGAGGTTAAGAGCACTTATTGCTCTTACAGAGGACCCAGGTTCGATTTCCAGCACCTACATGGTAATTCTCAACCCTGGATAACTCCAGTTCTGGAGTATCTGATGTTCTCTTTTATGCCTGTGAGGGGACGAGGAACGTATGGGTTACACATACATACATGCAAGCAAAACACTCACGTGTAAAATAAAATGAGTAACTCTAATTAAAAAAAATTTAGGACCTTCTTTCAAAAAGGAGTAAAAAATTGGGATGATTTGAAACAAAAAGACCTGGGACTAGAGCGATGGCTTGGGCCATGGGCACTTGCGGTGTAAGACTGACAATGTGAGCTCGCTCCCCAAAACACACGCAAAGATGGAGGGAGAGAACTGGCTCTGGATTTGTCCTCTGACCTCCACATATGCACCATGGCACATGCACCCACACGTAACAATAACAGTAATAATAAACAGCGATAAATGTTTAAAATGTCCTTGGGAAAGAACAATATAAGCACAATAGCAGTCAAGTTCTAAGAAACGGGAAAGCTTAGAAACATTGCAAACGTGACAGCAATACCACAGACTTGTGTCTCAGGGTCCCCTTCCTTCCTAGGGGGTCCTAGAAAGGGTTTCAGGAGCCTCCATTTGTATTTTCTCGTTGCAAATATGGAAATGATTGCAGGAGCAAAAACATAGGAACGTTTAAAGCCTCCTAAAAATGATCTGCTCACATCAGTGAAGCCTTAGTCTTCGTCTGTACCTATCACCTGTTTGCTCAGTGACATTTTCCACACGGACCATGTCAGGCACCAGGTGTGGTGGCTTCTGCCTGCAATCCCAGCAAGTGGGAGGCAGAGGGAGGAGGTGTCATTGCTAGTTCAAGGCCAGCTTAGTCTACTTAGCAAGTTCTAGACCAGGCAAGGTTATACAGGGAAAAATCTATCTCAAACAGTAATTCATTAATTAAGAAACAAGCAAACAAAAGACAGTAATATTGATCAAGCCTGGCATTTTTGTTGTTTTAATAAAACACCTTCCGGGAAAATAGGAGACTTTCTCCTGGGGTATCTACCACCTTGAATATTTCTTTTTCAGGTTTCCACTGCCCATGAAGCCAGGATCGTGGACACCCATCTGCAATGGTCTGGATGCCCAGTAAGAAGTGCAGCACGCTGACAAGACTTCCTTTTCTGGATAACGATGAGTGGAGGCAAGCTCAATTATGTTCATTATACGGGCAAAACAAAAGCAAGAGGAAGGAGTCTCAGCATGAGAGGCCATGATCAAGGTTGAGAGGGAGAAGGGCAATGAAGGAAGGTCCCTCCCAGGACCGCAGTGCCCACAACCATGTCAGAGGTGTGTCTGGCCCTGCTCTGTGGGTCTGAGAAGACTGCATCTCCTGCGCAGGTGACTCTAGAAACTCATGTAGATGGTGTTTCATCCAAATCCCATCTAGGTGGTCCAACATCAAGAGGTCTACAGAGTGGCCTGAATCCTCCCACCTCCTGTTCAGCCCAGCTTAACCCCTCTCCTCTTCAACAGCAACACAGTAGTAGAGGACCTCCCCCGCGCCTGGAACTGTGTAAATACATGGCAGACATCTTATTTTACCCTCCCAACAACCCTATCGCTTGGCACTGTTACCATGCCCCTGGACACTCTGAGAGGTAGAATGTCTTGCATAAGGTGACAGGTGTTGAGAAACCAGTAAGTTGGAGTCTGTCCGGCCCCAGGGCTTAAACTCTCCATCCTATCTTCCAGCCCCTCCCTCCATTCTTTCCTTTCTCTCTCCCTCCCTTTCTTCCAGCTGTTGTCTTTGCTATGTAGAAGCTCTGGAATGGCAGGCCTGTGTCACCAGTGCTGGGGACCAAACCCAGACTTTGTGCATGCCAGGCCAGCCTCCTACTAACTGGTCTACATTCCAGCTCTCTGTCCCACGTTCTTTGGTCCTGTTTTCCTCTCTTGATTGCTTCTCCCCTGTATGCTCAATGATCTCCTCCCCTTTACCCCAAAGCAGGTCCAGAACATTTGGTGGGATCATGGGCCACTTGGGAGGCTGAGCTGGAGAGCACTGGGCCCTGCTGGTGGAGGAGACCCTGCTTCTGGGATTTCTGGGGAACAGGAAACCTCCCCCCGCACCGTGCTGCCTGCCTGTCCCAGTCAATCGAAGCCTCCTTCCTTTGTGAGTTCTCCTTGCTGGCCACTGGCCGGCAGGAGACCTCCTCAGGAGACTGAAGGTGACCTTGGCAGGGCACTCACACATCCGGTGCCTGTTTTTCTGTTTGTCAAGTGGAGGGGGAGGGCAGCCCCAGCCTCTTGCAAGGCTTGCTGTGGACTATCTGGATAAACACAAAGTGTGTGGAAAATAACCTTGAAGATCGAACTCAAAATACTGGCAGTTCTCCAATCCATCCTATAGCTTACATCCCAGATCAGCATCTAAATCCACTCCCACCTGAATTCTGGATGAGAGTCCCTAGCACTCCTGCAGCCGTCTTGGTATATGGTTAGACCAAGAACACTGGGGGGAAGCCAGGCAACAGGACTCATAACTCGTTCTGCATTGTATTTCATCCCTCCTCTGTCACCCACTATTAGCACTTACTAGGTAGACTAGCTAACACCTACCCAGACCTTGGGTGGTCCTGACCACGTGTGTGTGCTTCACGTAAACTTTTTTTTCATTTTATTCCTTTATGAGGACCGTAAATTCAGACTAGTAAATTACCAAAACTTAAGAGTCACAAAACTGCCAGGCAGCGGTGGTGCACGCCTTTGATCCCAGTACTCAGAAGGCAGAGGCAGTCAGATCTCTGTGAGTTTAAGGGTAGCCTGGTCTACAGAGCAAGTTCTGAGACAGCCAGGGCTACACAGAGAAATACTATCGGGGGGGGGGTGTCACAAAACAGGAGGTGTCAAATTCAAGGTCAAATGTCAGTCAGGACCACATTGGGCTGTCTTTATAACAGGCTCATGAAAGCTACTTTTGCCAAACAACACTGACTGCACACTTGGGTCCACATGTAACCAAAAGCTGGACAGAAGCCAGGCATCTCTGTTGTCCTCTCGCATCTGTCTCCTTTACCTTGGGTCAGTCATCTGCTCATTACTGCAGGTAGGCAGGCCTATGACTCACTCAGGGACATCTATTTAACTGCAACGGTTATCTAACCCACTCAGCCCCCTCCGACACTGAAGGCAGAAACATAGTAACTGAGGCATGAGACTGTCAGTGTTTCCAAAGCCCTGCTCTGGAAGGTCAGAAGGTGTTCACGGGTCTCTAGTCATTGTCCATAGTCACCTTAGATTCCAGGAACTGCAAACTTCACAGACCCTGGGGTGAGATCAGCCCTGGGGAAGGAATGATTACTTCTGAGGTACAGATTGCTTCCCTCAAACACTAAGGACTTAAATGTTCTTATTTTAACAAGACCACTTTAATCCCAGCACTTGGGAGGCAGATCTCAGTGAGTTTGAGGCCAGCCTGGTCTACAGAGTGAGTTCCAGGACAGCCAGAGCTACACAGAGAAACCCTGGCTCAAAAAAAAAAAAACACAAAAAAACATCTTTGGCCAAGGCTGTTTAACCTCTTCTAATACAGACTGCCTGTCACAGCCTCTCTTATCCAAGCAGAGAAATCCACATGGTAGATGCAGGATGGGTAAATTACAGTTCCATTCCTCCAATACTTAGAACATCTGTCCTATAATGAACACTCAATAACTATCTTGACCCCTGAACAAATTAACCTGGCTGAAAATTTCTCATCAGCCTTTCCAACTATCCCTTAGAACTGTACCTTCTCTTTTCCCGTTTCTGATGCCTTATTCCTCGATGCCACAGCTGGAAACAATCTCGTGAACACAGTACAGTATGATAGTGCTTGGTCTGGGGAGGTGCTCTGGAATGGTCCGGCACCTGCTCAGCCTGGCCCTGGTTTTCGCTCCTGGCCTGCCACTCATGTGCAACCTGCTGGATTCTGACTCACATTCCCCAGACTGTTGGGACAGGGGAGTAGAGGTCTATGGTCTTCACAAACCCCACAGAACAGCAGTCAGAGCAGACACTTGGAAATAAAGAGGGAGGAAGGGAATCTAAGCGGAGTAAGCGACACCGTCAGGCAAGCAAATGGCAATTTGGATATCTGCCTGCAAATAAAAGAGAGGCTGTCGCTTTCTCCTCTGGCTCCTGTTTGCCCTATAAATCTCAGTTCACTAATCCGAGTGTTTTAATTACCACTGGATAATTCAGCACGCTGTGTTGGGCCTATCATAAGGAAATTAAAATGAAGGTGGGGGCTGAGGGATCTAGGCTGCCCCAGTTCTCCCCTTTCTCTTGTTTACAGCAATCCAAAGGTGTTTCTCCCCCTTCTGCCATAAACACAACATGGGGTTTTCCAGAATCAAACATGCTACTTCCCTCCCATTCACAAGAAGGAACTGAGTCTAAGGCTGATTTCAATCATGCTTCTCCTGGGCCAGCAATCTCCTTCGCCAATGTGACGAAACCAGAAGAACCAAATCATGAACCAAAACCAGCTTCTTTGTGAAAGAAGAGCCCCCGGTATGAGGAAGCTTGTTGATTCAGACCAACAGAGAGAGCCAGGAGCATGACTATAAGCCCAGCACCCAGGAGATGGAGATGGCCAGTTAAATATCACCTCCTCTACCTACCGTACTAGCTGGCTAGTCACATGGGCAAACCACATAGCCTCCCTGAGCTGTGTTCTTCACAAAGCTCTTGGCACAGTGACCATGGCCCGAGAGGTGCAGCACAACACAGCCCTACCCCAGCCTTTTCCCATTGCCATCCCAACTGCCTACAGCAAGCTTCTCCCTAAAATCCGTGTGCCGCCCTCCCTCCAGTCCATCCAATCAGGGAAGCTTCCTGACCACTTTGGAAGAGCTAACTCCTTCCCTCATACTGCAGCTCCCGTTCACTCTTCATTTCTCTTGTAACCTAAAGTCCGGCCCGCTAGTCCCCAAACATACATATATAGACACACGTGCCCATATTGGGACGCGTGGTATATAGATATGTAATTTGGGGATCTTGTCAACCTCCAAGCAGGACTGGGTTTTACTGACTGTTATAGCTAAAACATGTGACAATGACACCTGGCACGCACTTGGGTATTTAATAAATATTTACTCGGGCTGCAGGAGACCCAGGTTTGATTCCCAGCACCCATACCAGGTAACTCACAGATACCTGTAACTCCAGTTCCAGGGTATCTGAAGTCATCTGACTCCCACACACGTGATACACATAAACTCATGTAGATGTGTGTGCACATACACGCTACACGCACACACATATACACACGCTAAATGCATACTAAAAATTAAAATTTTAAGCCAGGAATGGTGGCATGCACCTTTAGTCTCAGCATTTGGGAGGCAGAGGCAGGTGAATCTCTGTGAATTCCAGGCCAGCCAGGGCTGTTATACAGAGAAATCCTGCCTCGACAAACAACAACAAAAAAATTAAACCTCTAAAGAATAAAATATATATATATCAACTCTATGAGTACACGGGATCCATTTTTCTCATAATGGCTGCAAAGCCCATCTAAGCCCAAAGGTTTTTTTTGGGGGGGGTTGTTTGTTTGTTTCAGAGAGCGTTTCTCTGTGTAACAGTCCTAACTGTCCTGTGACTAGCTCTGTATACCAGGCTGGCCTCAAATTCAGAGATCCGCCTGCCTCCACCGCCTGACCCAAAGTTATTCTTAAACCAAGAAACTGATACCAGGAGGCATCAAGTGACCTACCTGCCTTTGGGTTCTGACTTCCCTAGACCTGAGTGGGGACTCTGACTCCTGGAAGCTTTGCTCTAGTTTGGGTCTGCCTGCTCAGTGCCTCAAGAGTACTGGCGACACTAACCGGTACCCTCTCAGGCTGCATCTGGGGAACTCAATAATCCAATGGCTGTCTGTGAGCACTCGGAACTTCTGTGCCTCTGTGACACTTCTGGGTCTCAGTGTGTCCACCTGTCCTTTTATAGCGTTCTATAAAAGGACAGGTGGACACACTGAGACCCAGTCTGGAAATCCAGCAACAAATGTGCTCCAAGCTGAAGAATGACAGCTGCAGCACACAGGAACCAAGGCGGGCTACAAATCCTGCTGCAACTCCACCAGCACTAAGAACCCTCTTGTCTTTCTGCCATGACTGAAGACAAGCAACTGCAGTCTGAGTTCCAGAGTGCCTGGGTGACTTCCTTATGCACAGACCCAGGGGATCCTGGGAGTACAAGTCTCACCCCAGGTTCACCAATGTCAGGTGTATAACATTACCTAGTACCAACTGTTCATCTCTTAGGAGCAAATTAGGAAAAAGGGACAGCATCTGGCATAGTGCAAGGCACATGGCAAATACCTAACGTTAACTGCTATATATGATGCCACTGGTACCCAAAGTCACCGTTCTGGTGGAAGCTTCACCCCAGCCCCTGGCATCCATATACCCAAAGAGTCTGGAA
Source organism: Ellobius talpinus (assembly GCA_001685095.1). Lineage (NCBI taxonomy): Eukaryota > Metazoa > Chordata > Mammalia > Rodentia > Cricetidae > Ellobius > Ellobius talpinus. The sequence goes on along the minus strand of LOJH01006861.1, from coordinate 3,736 downwards.
TGTTCTGTTGGAAGCTCCATCCCAAGCCCCCTCCCCCACCTCACTCCAAACCCTGCTGCATCTCACAAAGCCTGCCAAATGACCCCTCCCCCAGAGATGCTCAAGACCACTCCCATAGGGTACTTAAACTGCCCCCACAGAAAACAGATGCATGGTTTTCCCATCTTCTTTTCCCATCTCCTCTTTCTGGGGCTGGAAAATCAGAAGTGTTTTTTTATCCATTAAACCTGTGCTTTTTCTAACTCGGTTTAATTTGGTCTGATCTGGACTGTTGCGCCAGCGGAGAGGCTTATCGGGGTGCAGAAACTTTTCAGTCACATCCTCAGCCACCTCAGCAACTCTGGTCATTGCTCCTAGAGCTGGGAGTCTGAACGGAGTTTATTGTGGTACAGGGGCTATCTAACCTGAAGTCCAGCACCAGGCAACTGTTAAAGGGGCTTCATCATATAGAGTGGAAGGTGGGGTGTAGAGTTATAGAGCATTGACTTGGCATACAAAGGACCAGAGTGCAATTCCCAACATCAATACACACACACACACACACACACAATCAAGTAGAGGCAATTGCTCAGATTCCACACAAGCAGACTTCATAAGGCTGGAAAACTGTAGCTCCAGTTTGAGAGTCTCAACCACCCACGTCAGTTCTCAGACAGAGAGGCACAAGGACTTGCCCAGGTACCCCTGGAGGTTGACGAGACAAAAGACCCGACAAATATTTCCCTGTAATCTGTCTGGCTGACGAGCGCATGAGTACTGAAGAGACCCCACCAGTAGTCAGAAAATGAACGGGGGCTGGGAGGGCTGGTCTGGGTCAGATTCTGTCTTGAAACCCTTCTTGCCAGTCCATACAAATAGCATCACCTACCTCTGGGTTTTAACAAAAAAATTAAGGGCAACACCTTGGTTTAGCACAGTGTCTAGGTAATCAGCCGTTGCTTTTAATAGTCCAGAAGTCTTCCAGAATAAACAGTAATTGCTGCACAGGAACACTATGTACAGCTAAGGCAGCCCCTTCCGAGAGCACGGACCAGGGAGGTCCACTCCCTTATGGGTCAAGCCACAGGTTGAGAGGGAGTACTAAATTAATCAGAAAGTTCCAGAATCCTAAACTGATGACAAGACGCCTGGGACCATAGGAGGTGAAGCGGCAGACAGGCACCAGAGACACCTTAACCCACACGAAATCTGAAATAGAGGATGCCGGTTGCCTGGGTAGGTGTGTTCCCCATGAAGTAACTCAAATTGATATAGTCTTACTTTGGCTTGGCAACAGAGTCGACCACCACCTCTTGGGACCACTATTTGTAGAATGTTTCCCTAGCAGTGTAGCTCAAAAATGAGATGCATGGCTCGGACCTAAACCAGTTGTGGGAAGAAGCTGTGACTTCCAGCTACTTAAGTCATCTCTGCGTGCCTCAGTTTCCCTCGACATTAAAGCCAAGGACAGCGGCCCCTGCTTAGGCTTCGGTGGGGTGGTAATTCCCAGTAACACCCTCCAACAGTAGCAGCAGCAACAGTGCAATCGAACAGCAGTGCGCGCCCACGTGGACTAAGGGCCATCCCTGGCTGCAGCTGCTGCAGGAAAAAAAATGTTCCTCAGCAAGCAGCTGGGTCGGGGCTGGGATGTTCCCACAAACCCAGGAGGTGCTCCCGCCTAGGCTAGCAGGAGCCTGCGCCGGGAGCCCCGCTGCAGAGCCGGAGCCTAAGCGGCCACGGGAGCGCAGAAGCCCCGCTGTGCTGGGGGCGGCGGAGGCGGAAGCGGGGGCGGCCGGAGCGCGGTGGGGATGTTTAAAGGAAATTTACAATCATTTCCTCTCTGTGGTTTGGTGACAAATCAACAACATCCTGTTCTTTTGTGAGACTACGGGCGCCTGCGAGGCGGGGGCAGCGCTCGGCTCTTAAAGAGACAAGCACGGGCCCCTNCCAGCCCTTCCCGGTGCCCACCCCCCACTCCAACTCTGTACTTCCAGCCTCCCCTAAGTGCCGCCTCCGGGCAGGAATACCTAAACTGCTACTCCCCTCCTGGGGTTCCCGGCCACGACCTAGATTGTGACCCCTCCCCTGGAGTGTGCGCCCCCCCATCCAGGCTGCGGGGAAACAGTGGCCAACCCCACTGATGGTTGTTGCATCTGGAGTTGTCTCCCACAGAGGGGATGGACGGAGAGTCCAGGGTCGCCCTTTCCCAAGCCGGAGAGCAGCGCCTCAAGGGCCTTGGACCTCTGGGTACTTTTTAATCCCCTTCTGCCAATCCCCATTCCGCAATTTTTCCAGCCCCCAAACTGTGGATTTATGGTTAAAATGTCGATGTGCGCACACGAGGTTTATAAAACGCCAAGGCAGAGAGAGACTTTCCGAGCTGTAGAAGTAATAAGAATCAGATGCTTAGGATCAGGAGGAAAAATACAAAACACAAAACACTCAACTGCCCTTCTGGGATTTTGTTCATTTAGTCACTTAATAATTATTTTCTACTAAGTGCTGGTCATCACTCTGCTCCACTGTACAACAATGATGTAGCAGACAGGGTCCTTGACCCCAGGATGCTAAGATCTTTCCAGGTTTTAAGGATGGGTATGGGTAGGTGGATTATTTCACATATATAGACTAAAGTGCTCATCAGAACAGGTATTCTCTGTAAGAACTTTGAGAAGGTGGTCAGCTCACCTGAAGACGAAGATCCTAGCCTATATTGGGTGGTGATGGTGCATGTCTAATCCCAGCACTTGGGAGGCAGAGGCAGGTGGATCTCTGTAAATTGAAGGCTAGCGTGGTCTACAGAGCCAGTTCTAGGAGAGTCAGGACTGTTACAAAGAGAAACCCTATCTCTAAAAAAGAAAAAAAAAACCCAGCCCTAAAAAACTGCAAAACGGTTCAAGCAGTATTGTTAGGAAAGAACAGGAAGCGGAGACAGTACCTCAGCTGCCCTCACCCCCCAAAGGACAGCCCCAGGATCTCCCCCATGCCTTTTAGTGTCCTCTCTCAATGCAGATTCGAATTTTTGAAGAAAAACGTCCAAACCCCTGGTTCCCTTGAGACTGAGGCTGTACCCAGGAGAACTTGCTTGGTATAGTTGGATCTCTAGCACTGTTAACTGAACTTGGTTCTTAGCGCTACAGACTGTGATCAAGGGGTTCACTGGATCTCTGTGCCTCTTTCCCAATGTGGCCATTGGGAATACATCTTTTTTTGTAACTATTAATTTGACGGCTTAATTAGCTTCTCAAGGACAACTTGCCTAATTTGACTTTTTAAGAGTGCAGGCTTGGGATCCCAAATTAGTTCAACAGTACCTCAGAAAACAGAGACATTAACTCACCTTATATCTAGGGAGTCAGAGCTCCCAGTAAGGAAGCCTAGTCACTGAAATTTCAGGAAGGCTCAGGGACATGCTTAGCGAATAGCCAAGTAGTGATGTCACACTCCTTTAATCCAGCACCCAGAAGGCAGAGGCAGGTGGATCCCTCTGAGTTCAGGCAAGTCTGCTCTACATAGCAGATTCTAGCCTAGCTGGGGCTACACAGTAAGACACTGTCTCAAATAAATAGGTAGGTAGGTAGGTAGATAGACAGACAGACAGATAAATTGTTGTGATCCAGCTGCCCTCACTCCCCTTGACTGACAGCAGAACTTCCTTGTGGTCTGTAATTGACAAGGATGTTTGCATTCTTTCTGGCCGGTGGAAGGAGTAGAGGCATAAAAGGTTGCTGGGCAAAATAAAGGTTGCTGTTCTTCC
>LOJH01006860.1:15545-29330 GCA_001685095.1 Ellobius talpinus | reverse complement strand
CCTCACAGAGACGGCGGCCTGCATGGAGACCGCGGCCTGCAAGGAGACGGCGGCCTGCACAACAGGTGGGCAGGTGGGCGTCAGGTGGTGTCTCCCTGCTGAGAGGGGAAGTGGACACAAACATCCATCCCTAACTCAGGAGCTATCTCCAATTAATAACTGCTAGTAAATGAAAACTAAGTTTTCTCACTGGGCATATAAACTACAGTTAAGGGCAGGCCCCCATGCCCAGCAGTAAGTGGCTAACACTAACAAACTCAGTGGTATTTTTGGAGGTTCCTTACCTCATAACGCTTTGTCTGCTTTTTTTTTAAACCTTACAGGTCTTTTGCTCATATATTATGGCTTCTGATTTTGTAGTGTGTGGTTTTATGAGATTTCTGTGTGTGCCAATGTGTTGTGTGTGTGTGTATATGCTTTTCTTGTGCTTTTTCCTTGGCTATTTTTTTCTGTTTGTTTGTATCTTATTTTATTATTAGCATTATTTATTTTAGGATGCCTGTTTGTTTTCTAATGAAAAAGAGAAAGAAAAGGTAGGGATCTGGGTGGGTAGGGAGGTGGGTAGGATCTGGAAAGAGTTAGGAAGGGAGATTGATCAGAATATAGTGTGTGAAAAAAATCTATTTTCAATTAAAATATTATATTTAAAGTGAAATAATTTACCTTTAAGAAAATGGTCTCTCTATTTAGTTGCTTGTTTATATGTGTGTGTGTGCATGGGTGCGTATGTGTTATGTGAGCATGTGGAAATCAAAGGACAACTCAGAGGAGGTGGCTTCTCCTTCCACAATGTAGATCTTAGGCGGGAGTAGAAGAGCCTCCCACAGGAAGTGGGAGGACAGGAGCCTTTGTCAGTGTTTCTGCTCAGGATGAAGAGTGAGTCAGGCCGAGAAGCCCCATGTCCACCTGTGGGGAGCCAGGCCCAGCAGAGAGCAGCCATCCTCGTGGTAGGGCGACAGTGGTTTGAGGAGGACATGGCTGTCATGAACCTCTCTGACAGCGTGGCTGGCAGGCATGAGGGGAGGCAATTTCAAGAGGAAGGTGTGCTGGGTGGTTTTATGTCAACTTGCCACAAGCTAAAGTCATCTGAGAGGAGGGAACCTCAATTAAGAAAATGCCTCCATAAGATCAGGTTGTAGGCAAGCCTGTAGGGCATTTTTATAAATTAGTGATTGATGGGGAACAGCCCATTGTGGGTGAGGCCATCCCTGGGCTGGTGGTCCTGGGTGCTACCAGAAAGCAGGGTGAACAAGCCTTCAGGACAAGCCAATAAGCAACACCCTCCTTGGCCTCTGCAACAGCTCCTCAGCTCCTGTCTCCAGGTTCCCGTCCTGTCTGAGTTTCTGCCCTCACTGCTTTTGATGATGAACTGTTTCATGGAACTGTGAGTGAAACAAACCCTTTCCTCCCCAAGCTGCTTTTGGTCATGGTGTTTCATCGCAGCAATAGTGATCCTAACTGAGACAGAAGGCTAAGTCCAGATAGCTGCAGTCTGAGGTTCCTGAACCAAGGATGCATGTACTACAGCGTTAAGCAGTGGTGCCCGGGACACTGGGACTCAGCTACTTCTCTACTACCAAGTTAAGACCTTAGGCTCTCTCCCCGTTCTTTCCTGCTCTCCCTGAGCCTCCTCTCTCCCCGAAGGTGATGTCCGCAAGAGGGAGGATGCTCACAGCCAGGGATTCAGACATTATTTCCAAAGAGAAGGACCTGTGAGCTTGGGTGCCTGATGTAGGCCGCTGGGAACCAGGAGAAGAATCCCCACAAAAGGCTTGTGGGTCAGAATGTCAGTGACAAGAAGTGACACCTTGAGTCCATGCCTGCAGAGGAGAAAACAAGGACCCAGTCATGAAAGTAGAGGGTAGAGGCATCGGTGGAGGCCATTAGAAACTTCTAGAAAGGACGAATATCTGGGACAACACCATTCAGACTCCATCAGTTGGTGCATTACTACTTGGTTGTTGTTTGAGGGTGGTGTTTACTTTTTCTTCTTTGTTTGTTTGTTTTTGAGACAAGAATCTTCTATCTAACTCAGGCTGGAATCACAGATGTGAGCCACTATGCTTAGCTCATCACTGCATTTTTTTGAGGGTCTTCTATATGAGTAATAACTGTGTTCCACGAGAGACAAAGGGAAATACTGACTTCGCCCCTTACTAGATTTTTTTCTTATTAGAAGATATAGCAGGAGGCTGAGGGTTAGCTCCGTTGGCAGAGTGCTTGCCTAGCATGATTAAAGCCCTGTGCTGGATCCCCAGCACTGTGCCCAGGCCTGGAGCCCCCGCACTGAGGAAGAGAGGGGGGAGGACTAGAAGTTCAAGGTCATCCAGGGCTATGTGGAAAGTTTGAGTCCAACTTGGGCTACATGAAACCCTGTCTCAAAAACTACACACACACAATGACACATGCACACACAAGCACACACACACATTCAAACATACACTGGAAATTTGAAAAAAAAGAAGAAGAAGAAGAAGAAAAGTATTCCATAGACAAAAAATCTTTTGGGATGTTCCTTTTTGGATCCGCAGTGAGTATTTTCACACCATCTGCATGCTCTCCCTCCTATCAAGATAACAGCGCATTCGTTCTCGTTGACATTTATGTGATTTCCAATTTCTTAGAGTAAAACTTCCATTGCTTCATTATCTTCATACAAGATTGTACTTTAATAATCTGTTTCCTTTCAGAAATTCATAACATTTCTCATGAATTTCTGATAATTTCCTGGGCCAGAATTTTTGTTCTTTGTTCTATGTCTCTTAGGTGAGCAGTTCGCATGTGTGTGTGTGTGTGTGTGTGTGTGTGTGTGTGTGTGTGTGTGGTTAATCCAGTGCTAATTTCCCCTCAACTTTTCTCATGAATTTAATACTGTAGATGAAAAGGGCCAATTCCTTGGAAGGCACAAACTACCAACGCTTTCCTCAGGAAGCCGACAAGAAAAGCCCTATGCCGACTGCACAAAATGAATTCAAAACTGAAACCCCCCCAACAAAGGAAGCCCCAGATTCTAATGGCTTTGCTGAAAATCCTAATACCAAGTGATTTGAGAAAGAAATAATACACCATCCTACACAAAAATAGAAGAGGCGGAAACACTTCTCAATCATTTTAGAGGCCTGACATTTCTCCACTATCCAAGACATTCCTTAGAGAAAGAAATCTATAGCCTAAAATTTCCTCATTAATACAGATGCAAAAATCCTCAAAAAAAAAACAAGGCAGTGTCCTAAGGATCCCTCAGAACTGCCACTCTGATGAATGCCACAGCAGGAAACAGCCGACCTGTCAAGAGGTGAGTGAACACACCCTGTGGTGCATCAGAACAATGGGACACTGCTTGACCAGAGAAGGAAACTACATGATGGGCTCTATATGGCATCCTAGCACCTCAGGGGGCCTCCAACTACGTGATGACCTCTGTACAACATTCTAGAACCTCAGGGGACCTCCAACCACATGATGGCCTCTGTATGACATTCTAGAACCTCAGGGAGCCTCCAACTACATGATGGCCTTTATGCAACATTCTAGAACCTCAGGGGGCCTCCAACCACATGATGACCTCTATGCAACATTCTAGAACCTCAGGAGGCCTCCAACTACATGATGACCTCTACACAAGATTCTAGAAAAGATAGAATCATAGAAATAGAAAGCCAACCTTGACTGAAAACAGGAAAAAGAGCCGCAGCCCCAAAGCACAGGGGATGGGATTGGTTTTCTTTAAGATAGTGTCTCAGGTATCCCAGGGGGCCTCACATTTGATATGCAACAAAGGATAACCTTGAACTTCTGATTCTTCTGCTTCCCAAGTGCTTGGATTACAGGTGTGCACCACCACACCCAGTTTATATAGTGCTGGGGGTCAAGTTTGCAGGCTAGGCAAGTTGCCCTGAACCTTTTGAGGCAATAGAATGGTTGAGTCTTGAATGTGGTCTTCCTAGTGTGTGATCACATGCCTGTGTGTGAAACTTCATAGAACTGTAACCCCCAAACTCAGGTTCAGTGCATGCAAATGATATGCAAATATATGTATATGTAAACAATACCTCATTTAGTTATGTTGAAATAAAAGTTCAATTTTTTAAAAAGAATTAAAAGATTATCTATACGATCACCTACAATAGTCTGAAAAAGGTGAAGTTGCAGGGCTATAAGCTGGACTGGGGTTGTAAGGGCCAAGGCTCAAGTAAGGGTTTGGGCAACAAAGGAGAAAGGGTCAGTGACATTGGCAGTAAGGGAGGTATTCAACTTGGTGTTTTTCGTGTTTTGTTTTAGACAGTGTCTCTCTAAGAGAGAGAGAGAGAGAGAGAGAGAGAGAGAGAGAGAGAGAGAGAAGAAAACAAAATGGCCAGGAGGTGGTGGCACATACCTTTAATCCCAACACTTAGGAGGCAAAGACAGGTGGATCTCGGTGAGTAATAGGGCAGCCTGGTCTACCAAGCGAGTTCCAGGACAGTCAGGACTACATAGACCAGGCTGACCGTGAACTCACAGAAATGCCCCTGCCTCTCTTGAATGCTGGCATTAAATGCTGTGCCACTACAGCTGCCTATTACTCAACTTCCTGATTGCAGTGGTGGACACAGGACTATCTATTTCCCTGGAACTGTGTCTAAAATAAAATGAACTTAATGAATATAAAACCTTAATAAACTTGAGCTTTAATGTCCTTATGCCCTGGATTGCCTCTGCATGGTTCTGCCCATCATATGCACACAGTTCTCAAGACGCTGATGGATGCATGTTGAATTATTGTCAAACGCCTTGCTTTTCCATCTGCGAGATGGGAATTTGGCTCATATCAATATCCTTTCAGGGAGAAGAGTGTGGTTTTGAGGTGTGGTTCAAAGTCTGTCTCCACTACAGCCCAGATATGGAACCCATGTGATGCTAGAATATTGTTCCTGCTAGCGGAAGCATTATCAGATTTCTGTCACTGTGGCAAAATGTCTGGATAACCAGGGAGACTGATTTTGCCTCAGTTTTGTCCACAGTTGGTCTATGGCAGCACGGAACATCACGGTAGAAGCTGCTCACCTCGTGGAGCCCAGGAAGCAAGAAAACAAAACAGAAAGAGGGGTTGTTTGGCCAGTCGAGGTCCTTGTCTCTAAGCCTGATGACCTGACTACAATCCCCAGAACCCAGATGGGAGGAAGAGAACTGCCCGCCACTAACCTCTACGTGTGTGCGGTGGCATGTACCTGTATATGTACAAATAAGTACGTAAGTAAGTAATCGTTGCACAAATCTTAAAAACTATAAAAGAGGAAGAGAAATGGAGCTAGGATCCACGCATGCCCCTCACGGGCACACCTCGATGGCTTAATTTCCTCCTGATGGCTCTATCTCCTAGAGTGAACATCTGCTCCCCAGTAGGGCCTGGGGGCCAAGCCTTCAACATGCAGTCCTTTGAGGGGACATCCAGGATCCAAGCCATAGCAGTAGCTGAGCTTATGATGCCGTCGTAGTAACAATGCTTGTCCCATTGGACTGTTGAGAGGGATGAACAAGACAGGCAGAGAGTGGTGTAAGGACAGGTCAGGTGGACATTCCACACACAGCACCGGCGTGAGTGTCCTGATAGTGTCAACCCATAGAGTGGGCATGTTTGCTGGTCAAATGATACTGCCCAAAACGTTCACACCTTCCTCATCAAACCCATGAGTGTCCCCTTCTCAAACAGAGGTGGCTCTGCTGTCAGGGTGTCATTGTCACCATTCTATTGTTGTGAAGAGACACCATGACCAAGGCAATACTTATAAAAGAAAGCATTTGATTGTAAGCTTGCTTCTGGTTTCAGAGGTCAGTTAGTCCATGATCATCACGGCAGGAGCATGGCAACACTGATAGACACGGGGCTGGGGCAGAAACTGAGAGTTCTGCACCCTGATCCCTAGGGGGAGAGAGAGAGAGAGAGAGAGAGAGAGAGAGAGAGAGAGTCTGGGCTTGGTTTGGCTCCTGAAACCTCAAAGCCCACCCGGGTGACACACTTCCTCCAACAAGGCCACACATCTTCATCCTTTTCATCCTTTCCAACAGGGCCACTCCCTGGTGACTAAGCATTCAGATACATGAGCCTATGGAGCTGTTCTAATTCAAACCATCACAGGGTAAAGCTGAGCATCTAGAGGTGGAAGAGCTGGAGCATGGGGGGGGGTTCCAGGCTCTCCCAGTGAGCCTCATAAGGGAGGAAAAGGCTTGGGAGTCGGAGGAAGAGGTCTGAGGTAGAAGGTGGAAATAACATGAGCAATCATTCAAGGAGTCCAGGCCACATTTGGAAGTGGCGAGGACAAGGACACAATCCTCTCCCTGCTTCTGGACACCTTCTTTAGTTTAGAAACAGGGTCTCACTATGTAGTCCTGGCTGGGCTTGAACTCCTTATGTGACCAGGCTGTCCTCCAGCTTCTGACAATCCTCCCTTTTCCTTCTAAACACGGGTTTACAGGTCTGAGCCACCACATCTGGTCTTTGATGCCCCATTTTAGGCAAGTGATCCATTTTAGCCTCTAAGTTTGTGACATACAGTTTAGGAGGGCAATGGGAAACAAAAACACCATCTCTGGTGAAGGGGCCTCCATTTCCTAAACCGGGGGGACTTTACATGGTACCTGAAAGGCAATGAGTTGGATATACTCTTGGAATGAAGCTGAAGAGGCTGACAGAGAATGCAGGGTCCCAGAAATGTGCATACAAGCTAGTTTCTGCGCACGAGATAACTCCTTTCTGGTCGAGAGGAAGCCCAGTGATCCTATTCCCAAACCAGAGAAAAAGTCATGTCCTCATGGCACCACAAGGCATCTGCCTGTGCTGGGCCCAGGGAGTTCTCTGTTGAGTGTGTCCAGAACACAACACACCCCTTTTCTGATGTGGGATTCCCCTCTGTATGCTGTCAATACCATTGGTTAATAAAGAAGCTACTATGGGCCTATTGCAGCGTGGAATAGGGCAAGGTGGGAATTCCAAGCAGAGGAGGAGAGAGTAAGCAGAGTCAGAGAGAAGCCATGGAACTGCCAGGGGAGAAAGACGCCAGCTGCCACCTGGAAGGTTACCAGTAAACCACGAGCCTTGTGGTAAAACACAAAATAATAAAAATGGGTTAATTTAAGGTATAAGAGCTAGCCAATAAGAAGCGTGAGCTAATAGGCCAAGCAGTGTTGTAATAATATAGTTCCTGTCTGGTTATTTTGGATCTGGGTAGCCAGGAACAAACAAGCAGCCTCCGACAATACTTTTTCTCAAGGAACATGTCAGAAACTTGGCCCTGCTCATAATCAGAAACCCTGTTTTGAATCCAGCATGATTCTGAGCATGCCTGGTTTTTGTTGTTTGGTTTGTGGGTATATTCCAGCAATGTCCACCGGAGGGTGCTGTGTATATGTTTATGAGGGGTTCTGAACAGAAAGCTGTGCAACCTTAGGACTCCCAAACACTTAAGCAAACAGGACAAAGACTTACCCACACACAGGAGCTTATATGCAGACACTGGATACCCAGGCTCAAGATATCAGACACATAGCACCCACCTCCACAGCAGTATGCTGAGATACCATGTACAGAGATATACTCAAGCATATGCAGACAAATTAATGCATGAACACAGTCACACATGGACAGCACATATCCACAGTACACACACACACACACACACACACACATACACACACGAGCGTTAGCCCAGCTATACACATAGCCAATTACACATTGGCAGACCATCACAGCCACGTGTAAGATGTCATAAACACACTTTAAACACTGAGATAGGATTATGCATGAAAAGCCGCAGACAGGCATGCTTGTCTAAATAGCAACATGTGCAACCAGGTATGGACTCCCAGCCTAGGCCTTTGTTATCTCACTTTTGTGGAAAACTCAGTTCCTCGAGGGCACAATTAATGTTGTGCTGTTTTCTAAGAAAAACAGAGGAAATGTCAACTCCTTCATCCCAGTGGAAACTGTTCTATTCGTTAAATGTTAATGAAGGGCATTTTTGAGGACAAGCTGTCTCTTAAAAGGAAGGATAGCCCTGCTCGGTAATTCTACAAACACTTTATTAACATATGGAAGGCTCAGAGACAGTCTGAAGCAGCTCTGGGTTCTAAACAATAAATCGGAAGCAAATTCAAAAGAAAAATAACGATAAGCAGGGAAATGACGTGAAGTTGAGAAACAATAAATCCAAACAAGTCCCTCTTTCTTAGGGGTGATAAAGAAATATGGCTCCTTTGCGGACGGCTGTCAGATGGCCAGGCATGGAAATTTGCCTTTGATAAAACAAAAGCATTAAAGGAAAGGAAAACATAAAAGGTGGAGAGGAAGAAGAGCCGGTGGAAATAGTTGCTTCTGTAACTGCACAGCGGGGAATAAATATTCCACCACAATAATGCAACCATTGGGACCACCCAGTCTTGCTGTGCAGCCCACAAGGTGGGATCTCTGGCACGGGGGAGTAGAGGGGAAGCAGGGACAGGTGCAGCTTGACCCAGATATACACTGCTGGCTGCGGTATCTTATTTCAGAGACCCCTCATGAGGCAGGGCACAGGGACCTGGAGTCTGGCTCGGGAAATGCAGATCCATGTAGCGCCTCAGTCATCCCCAAGTTGAGGGACACTGGCAGCTTCCTGATCCTCCCTGGACCCTGGTCTTCTTACATGCACAGTGAGGAAATGCCTTCTCGAAACAATAAATGCCCCCCCCTTCCGGACACTTGATCGTATAAGCGTCCATCTGTACCTCTGAGATCTTGCTGTCTCCCGGTGACCAGAATCATCACAAGTGGCTCTATTTGTGCGTTTAACAAAGTGCCCACTGCAGCCCATCGGCTCCATCCCACTGAACAATAGCTCGGGGAAGAGATAAAAGGCATTCATCAGACAGCCAGGCCCAATTATCATGTCACACTGAATGAATGTATTTTAAAATCTTTTCTGACAGGAAAATGTTCCAAGTAGGTACCTTCAAATTAGCTGGAAAATCTAGAAAATTTGCTATTAGGCCTTTTTTTGAAGAATCTTTATTCCCCCCCACTGTTCTGAAGGAATTCCTTGGGTATTATTAATTCCTTCTAAGAGTCTGCCCTTGTGCCCCCTGCTGAGACTGGAACAGTCTGAGTGTCTGCCCCACTCCCCGGGAGCCACCACAGGGACAATGCTAACCGCTGCATGGATGCGAGTCACCTGTCCATCAGCTAGCTTCAAGTGTCTGGTGCAATTCGGTTCACTCGGCCAGCGCTTCCCAGACCACTGTTTTGTGTCCATTAACCTTGCCACGGGGTGGAGTCCACCCAGCTCGACCTTGAAGGGAGACTCCCCCTAAGAAGGCTCTTGTCCAAACAGCCAGAGAGACTTTCAACCTTTTGAAGCTTGGTCTAGCCACACAGTTGTGTGACCTTGGATGGGTGACTTCACTTCCCTGGGTCCCATTTCTCTTTGTCACCTAATTCCTGACACTGTTGTGAGGAGGGACCATTTCTTGGGGTGCACAGGCTCTCTCTCCCGCCCACCATCCTGGGGTGCACAGGCTCTCGCTCCGGCCCAGCATGTGGTTGGGGCTGGCAGGTCAGTCTGGCTTTGTGGCTGAGGGGGTACCAGCCCCTCTCTGCTTGTGTCAGCTCAGCAGCCTGTTTTACCATAATCCTGTCTCAGGTGGCTCCCTGGGCTGGGAGGAGATTATCCAGTCCTGATGAGAAGCTGCAGCTCTGCAGCAAGGAAGGAAGAAAGCACAGGAGCTTGGTGGGCGGGAAATCCAAACTGTGGGGTTGGCTTGTAAATGAGAAAAAAAAAAGTTTGCTTCCCGCCTACCCCTTCATGGTTTTCGTTTGCTTGATTTTGTGGCAGTTGTTTTTTAAGACAGGTCTTCTGTAGACTGGCCTTGAACTTAGTTACTAGGTAGCCCAGGATGACCTTGAACTTTTGACTCTGCTACTTTCACTTTCTGAGTTTTACAGGCATCTGGCATCGTGCCAGGGTCTGAACTGGGGAACTGAGCCCAGAGTTTCTATTTCTTTGTTTGCGTTGTTGCTGTTTTATACTTGCTGGGCAATATACTTGCACCCTACCTACTGAGCTGCAGTTCCAGCCTTTGTCCAGGGGACAATTACATCAAGGACAGGCAATTGTTTGTGTCCTCTTCTGCAGCAGCAAAGTCAGGGGTCCTCTGAGCTGGCTGCATGTTCCTCAGTCACTTGACCAATTGAGTGGCGCCCTGTGCTCTCTCCGCGGCTCTTTGCCTGTTTCACTCCAACAATTAACATTTCAGCTATTCTGCCACTGTCCCAGCACCCAAGGATGTGGAGGACAGAGAACCCTGCTAGGAAGATGCCTCCCGTTTCCACAGTCCTGCCAAGGGAGGCTTCGACTAGAAAGCGACCTCAAACCGACCAGAAAGCGACCTCAAACTCACCTGTATTTTTTGAGTTTCATAGCAGTGTGTGCAGCTGACCCCCCTAGGGCCCTGGTTGGCTGGCAGCATGGGAGGTACCTAGAATGTGAAGATCGGTTCTCTAGTATTCCTGCGCAGCAGAGGTGCTGGATCCATGGGACCTTCTGCCGTGTTTACTGACCTTTGCAGTCCGCAAGGGACTCCATACTCATGTATGTATGGGGAAGATGACACCTGAGTGTCCTATCCCACCAATGGTCACCTCATGGCAGAGCCCATGAGACAAGTATACAAAGGCATTGATATCATCCATATGGATAAATGTTGTCCTCAAAGCCCATGCAGAAGAGTCCAGCTCTTGAAAGTCAGACAGCAGAGGGTGGGAAGAGCATCCGGCCAGCGGGAAGAGCCGGGAGAAAGACTGTGTTTGGGAACAAGGGGAACCTATCAGAAACCAGCACGGATGTGTGTGGATCTATGTGTGAGTGTGGGGACAGGAGGGATGGACGAGGCTGTCAAGGCCGGCTGTGTGAAAGGTGCCGAAGAGGTGGGGCATCACCCCACTGTTTAGAAAATGGGAAATAACAGAGGGCCTGTCGGAGCCGGATCACTGAGAAAGCTGAGCGGTGGATGAAGGACACAGACAAGAGAGTCTGTCTAACAACCCCTGAGTAACCAGCAAATCCAGGCTGGCTCCCCGCCAGGATCTGCAGGCATGTGCCACGGTGGGAGAGAGGAGGAGGAATCTAGAAGGCAGAATAGACAATCATCACCAGGGGGACCCTGGGCCAGATACAGGCTGCTCCCTCTTGGACATCTCTACTCTGAATGCTTCAAGGCAACTGAGATGGCCACAGGGGCCCACAGCTGCCAGCTTCCTCCTTATCTCTCTTGTAACCATGTTTTACTACCTTGTCAAAGGCAGGGCTCTTCAGCCCGACCCTGGGGAAAACTGAAATTTCAACCTCTCCAGCCTGAGCATGGGCCAGATGAGGTCTCTGGCTTACAAGCAAAATTTCTGTCCATCTCTGTTTGAAAGCAGAGGAGGGCCACCCCAGGCCTGGCTGCTTAGTGCAGTATAGCTGGGACTTGGAGAGAAAGTCACCTCTCCCCTGAGGACCAAAAGTACTGAGGGAAGGCTGGAGAGCACGCTGTTGCAAATCTGACCCCTGTTGTGTGTTCACTTCTCCAAACACGGGGCGAAGGCCTGGCAGTGCCTTTTGCTCTGCTGTCCTGGGATTTTACACAGTACTGGAGAGTCACCCCCCCCACAAGGCCTCCACTTCGCCAGAGCTAATAGGTCCCATTAGATATCACAGACCTGATAGACAGAGTCACTCACAGAAGAAGGACATCCCTCAAGGGCTGTGGTGCCACTTCAGCCCCAGGCCATGCGTTGTCTGGTTCAATGGCGGCTTCCAGCCACAGTATGTAAATAAGGTCCAGAAAAATCCCATTCCTGGGGCCCAGTGGAGAAGAAGACTGAGGTGGAAAGAGCAGTTTCAGTGTGGCTGCTCGCTGGCCGCCGGGTGTGGGCGGCAGGCTGAGCATGGTGACGATGGCGCCGGGTCCATATTGTCCATCACTCAGTCGCTTTGGGCTGCAAACAGATCCAGGACCTCTCTGTATCTTTGTTTCCTCTTTTGTAAAATAAGAGGAATTATGTGGATCCTGGGAACTGCTGCTTCAGAGGCAGGCAAGAAGTACTCCTACCGGCTGTGCCTCTGAGCTTGCTTGGCAGGGTCCCTGCCCACCCAGGTCTTAGACTTCCTGTCTCCCTGGAGTCCAGCAACCACCGCGAGAGAAATGAGGGCGTTCATGACAGTGCTTCAGGGCTAATACCAGACACTTCCAAATCCTTTGAACCAGATGATGGAGTTACATCTAGTGGCCAGGGAGTGGCAGTTCAGTTCTGAGGAGAGCGAGGGGCCTCGGTGTGCGCTGCAGGGGGGAGCTGGATGCTACGCCAGAGTTAGGTGCAGCGAGAGCTGCCTGTGTCAAGCGAAGTCATAAGCCGCTGAGCTCTTTCAGAGGGAAGAGGAGAACGTGACGGTGTTTAGTAGGAGCACAGCGCGAGCAGAGATGAGAATCAGAAAGAACATTCTGGTAGCCCTGGTGGAGGGCAGATTGGGGAGGGTGAGTCAGGCTAAAGAAATTTTCAGTGGTCTGAGGTCTGGGTGAGGGACAATGAGGCCTCAAGAAGGCCCAAACGACCAGGGTCTGGCTCACAGTCACACTTGCTCTTGGCTGCCTTGTTTATCTGTATGACAAGCGGCTGTCTAGCGAGAACAAGGCCCAGGAGAAGAATACTGATCTCAAGAACTGGCTGGGCACAGCCTCACCTCCAGTGCCTGGAGGCCCAGTTTTGTCTTGGTAATGACTTCTTTGAAGTCATCAAACAGAAAAGCAAATCAGCCAAAGAGTACATTTGCACTTGGCCGCACTGTGTGGGCAAGTGTTTTTATCTCATTATCTTATTAATTATCAGATTATTTTCAGGTCACTTCATTGCTTTTAGGAGGACAAGATCCAGGTCATGGAAGCGCTGCTTCCCTCCAACTTCTTCAGCTCCTGCTGTATGACTGGATTGCCTGTGCCATGGGACGTTTGAATACACAAGCGGCAGGCTGATGTCCACGGGACCAGGATTGTTCTGGCTGTACTCTTGCTGACACAGACCCTCTGGTCTCCTCCTGGCATCCTGACTACTGCAATCGATACTGATTCAGTGTGGTTTGGTCTCATTAACATGGACTGGATTAAGCAGTCCACATGGGCTTTTCAATTAGGAAGACACGTTTCTGCCTGTGTTTACAAAGGGATTATGCTTAGTGCCCAGCTCCACTCTTTCCTCCTACCTCTTCTCCCTCCTTCCTCCCCTCTCCCCCCACTCCCTTTCTTCCTCCCTCCCCTCCCCTTTCCTCTCCCCTTTTTTCTCTCTCTCTTTCCCTCCCCCAGGGTTCATGAATAAACGGATTTGCCTCTTTCTCCTATGGGGCTCTTTGGACATATGGGCTGGAATGGGTAGGCGTCTGTTAGCATCATCTAGGTATCCTAGGAGACATATAATCTCTCTGTCCAGTCATGCGTGACTGTTCCAACCTGTGCTTGCATACCTCCAGACACTGGGCTTTCTTAACGAGCCAGCCTGGGCCACAGTTGGGAAGCTCTGCCCAGAAGAAACATCTTTTCAGCTGAGCTATCACCTATTCCAGGCCCCCCTGCTCAGGCAGCTTCCCAGAGCCCACCCAAGACTGGGGGCCACTCTCTGTGATGATCTTTGCGAAGGAGAGGCAGACTCTCATGGTGAGTCCTAGGAGGCCTCCCTCTGTGCTGGGCACCTGCTGCTCTTTGTGTGTGTGTGTGTGTGTGTGTGTGTGTGTGTGTGTGTGTGTGTGT
>LOJH01006860.1:4683-15491 GCA_001685095.1 Ellobius talpinus | reverse complement strand
GTGTGTGTGTGTGTGTGTGTCCGTTCTCTGGCATTCAGGCACTCCTTGGGCCTCACAGGACATGTGCATATAGTTTCCCTCGTGCTAAAAAGAACCTTTTTGTTCTCTTTCTCTGGCTTAAAAATACACTCTCAACATTACTTCCCATGGCATGTCCCCACCACAGAACACACTGCACTCAGCCTCAGGATGCACTACGAGCAGCGTCCTGGCTGCCTCCCTGTCCGCCATGGAGGAGTCTGCCCTCCTTTCCTCACCCGCATCTGTTATGTGCCTTTCCCCTCCTATTGGACCATTTCCACAAAAGAAATCCACATTAGCGAGACACCTGCATCATTTATCTTGATTTGGCTTTGGGGACACATTGTTAGTTGGCCCCACGTAATGTCCACACTTGGGCAGTCTGCCATCCCTCACTCCCCCCACCGGGGGGGAGGTAGATCACCTCTCCTGGAAGTGCCACCCACACCAGGCATTCTGGTTTTCGTGGTTTTTCTGGAATGAAGCCCTCGCAAGGTTGTTTTTTTAATGTGTCTTTCACTCTTGATTAAAGTAAAACAGAGAAGAAAACGGAGAAAAATGCCTCCTTCCTTGAGTTCGTCATCGTCTTTCTCTGGAAAAATTGACTGTGCTTGCTCATCTACATACTGAAGTATTGATTTTTTTTCCCCCTTAAAATCTCCAGGGAGATCTTAGGTTATAATGGTAGCAAAGCTTTGTCTGCTCTTGGTTAGGCATTCCCTAGCACAATCATGATTGGTTTATTATTTTATCTTTCTTTGTTTGATTGTATTATGACAGGGCCTCACCCTGGAGCTCAGGCTGTCCTGAAATTCACCAAGTAGCCTAGGTTGGCCTCAGATTGCTGGCTACCCTTCTGCCTGGACCTACCAAATCCTGGGAACACAGGTGTGAGCCACCATGCCTAGATGATCACTTTTATTGTAATCAGCTTATTCTTATTTTCTGCCCCTGGGAAGCCACCACTAAGGGATGGCACCCAACCCCCATAACTATCATCTTTGAGATCCAAAATGATAATACCAATGACTGTACAGTCCTTGGTGTGGCATGGACCATGTAATGTTTCTTTCCTCTGCTACTTCAGGCAGATGAGACATTGCGCCTATTTCACAGGTGTGGACACTGAGTGCCCACGCCATGTCCCACACAGGAAGCAACACAAGCAGCATTGTCTCTGGGTCTGCTGCCATTTTTTCACGACAGCAGCAGCCTGCCGAGCAGTAAGGAAACATCTGCCGCCAACCTCTCCAGGTTTGTAACTTCAAGCTCCCCTGGCAGAGGAGGGAATTACCATATTTGGGGGCAATTTACATCAAATTACCATGCACCAGCCGACAGCTGCCGCCTGGAGCGGGAGACGGGCTGCAAGGAGGCGATCACATTTGTACACACGATAATGAAAACCCGAGCTCAGGCCTCCTCATTCTCCCATAAATATGGTCATTATGATCTTGTTGGCATTGCTTGTTGAATTCTGTCTTGCAAATTGTTTCCTGGTTGCCTGGGGGAGCGGAGGGCTCGTCTCATTCTCCCTTTCTCTGAGATGTGACAGGGTTTAGGGCTCACCCAAGTTCTCCAAACTGCCCTCTGCTATGGAGGGGATGGTGCCTGCCAGTCCCAGGAGCAGGTACCATACCCTAGTGTGTGCATGGCACAGGGCAGAGTTCAGAGAAGAAGAAACAAAGAGGGGACACAGTTTAAGAGGCAGCATGCTGCCCCTCCTTTTAAGCACAGGCTGACAAGTGTCTGATTGTTGTGAGTGGAGTGGCAGGAGCGAGATTCAAAGTCCAGGATAAAAAGGGCCTCTCGAGTTTCATTCTAGGTCCTGGAGGGATGGCACAAGCTCTTTCCTCCCCATGGCATCCAAAGACTGGGGAAGGCATAGGGTGCAGAGCCCTTGCTCTTATGGAAGCCCTCCTGGGAGGGTGGAGGTGGGGGAGGGATTGGTATGAAGACAAAAGGGATCTTGTAGCATCCAAGCCCTGGCTAGTCCCTGTGTTCCTGAAGGAGAGGGCCTGTGGAGAGCCGTGGAGAGCTGGCACGAAGCCAGTGCCCCCTTCCAGCCCTTGTCTGCCTCTCTCTTTTGCATGTGAGCTCTCATCATACAACTGCCTCTCCCTCTGCAAAACAGAATACAGACGCCCAGGTGCCATGCTTAGGGGACAAAGCATCCACCCACAGGGTGGCTCTCTCTTGCGTCCTGATTCTAAATTGACAGCGTGCTGTGAAATGAGCTCTCATGGGCTCTGCTTGGGTCAGTACCTGGCCATGACCCTGCGTGCAGGAGAGTGAGCTCACCTCCTGACATAGAGCAGCTGTGGTGGGCAAGACTGGGAGACTCCAGGGCACTGTACCGGCAACCAAGTGAGCTTCTGCCATAACCTTATCTTAGCACTTTCTTTCATGTGGTTTTGAGGCTAAATTTTTCTCTGTATTCCAGGCTGACCTTGCACATGCAAGTTCTCAGGAGGAGAATGTAGGTATGCACAACCATGCTAGGGGCACTTTAAAAATGTTTATCCTATTTTTAAGTGTGTGGTGGTGGTGGTGGTGGTGGTGGAGAGTGCTCTATTGCAGGTGCCTGCAGAGGCCACGAGAGGGCACTAGATCCCTGAACCTGGAGTTACAAGTGGTTGTGAGTTGCCTGATCTTGGCACTGGGAACTGAACTCAGGTCACGCTCTTAACATGGACAGTTTTTAGGCAATACCTGCAGACTAACACTCTAACAGAGTACAGGAAGAATTCTCAGTCAAGTTTCTTCCAATAATGACACTTTTCAAAACTGTGGCTCAATGCCATGACAAGGTCACTGACCTGATGTAGCTACCAGCTCTTACCCAGACCTCGTCAGAGTCCCTTGAATCCTTTGTGAGTGTGCACTGGGCCCTCTGTGAAGGGTCTGTGTGCCCAACACTGTAGTCAAGATAACAAATGTCAGCATCACAAAGATTTCTGTGTTGCCCACTGCCCCAAGTACATGACACTGCCATTAGCACTCCTCAAGACAGCTAATTCCTGAAGGCCCAAATCTGAGGTGTGACCTTCTATGGCAGTAGGGATTGTCTTAGTTACTGTTCTATTGCTGTGAAGAGAAACCATCACCAAAGAAACTCTTATAAAAAAAAGTATTTCATTGGGGCTTGCTCACAATTTTAGAGGATTAGTCCCTGACCATCATGGTGGTAAGCAGATAGCCATGGAGCTGAAGTAATAGCTATGAGCTTTACATCCTGATCCACAGGCGGGGGGGGCTGGCATGGACTTTTGAAACCTCATAGCCAACCATCCCCAGTGACAGACCTCCTCCAACAAGGCTACAACCCTTAATCCTTCCCAAACAGTTCCAGCAACTGGGGACCAAGCAATGAAACACATGAGCCGATGGGACCATTCTCCTTCAAGCTACCACAGTTGAAGTGATAGTGAAGATCTTTAGTTGGGAGACATTATTCTTTCATTATCTGGCTCAGCCCCAGTGTTATTCCATCAGTGGTGGTGGCGGTGATGGTGGTGGTGACGGTGGCGGTGTGTGTATGTTTACATCTGAGAGAATGTGGTGTCTATGCCAGAGGAGGACATGAGATGCCTTTTTCCCTTGAGGTACAGTTTTTAACTGAACCAGCAACTAAGCTGTCTGCCTACAAGCAAGGCCCAGTAATTCTCCTGTCTCTGCTTGCTACAGTGCTAGGCTTACAGGCAACCACACCTGAATTTTTAATGTAGTTTTAGGCTCCAAACTCAGGTTTCCATGCTGGTGAAGCGAACACTCTTTACCTCCTGAGTCATCTCTACAGTCTCAGTACAAGGGTTCTGAGAGAGGGGGGCAAATCTCATCAGTGGGAAGTGTGGTGTTGGCCACAAAGGCTAAGGGATGAAAGGCGGAGCCACGAGCCAGGCCCCAAAGGTGCTCCCTCTCAGAACTTTCCAGAGGAACCAGCCCAGTCAACACCTTCACCTTGGCCTACTAAACCTGATTTTGGACTTATGATCTCCAGAATTTGAAAGGATTAATTTGTGTTGTCTTCCGCCAGGGAGGGAGTTTCGGGAGCTCCATAGAAAAGCAACTGGAAATGAACACATTTTGTTTCATCTCCACTGAAGGTCTGTGTACACACTTGCTTCCACCCGGGCGTTCAGTCCAGCAGCCTCTACTGTGCTCACCGATGCTGCTGTTCCTTCCACACTTTCAGAGGTGACCTTTGGAACTGCTGGCCTGGGCCCTCCGATGCTCCAGGGAGTTGGGTGGAAGTACCTGAGAGATGACAGAAAAGGGTGTGTGGCACTCTGAAGACTGGGCTCTGAGCTTAGGGTCTGATGTTGTCCCCATGACTGCTGAAGCCAGGTTACAGCTATGAGGCCAAGGCAGAGAGTATGTGTTGGGGGATGGAGCGGGGACGACAGTGTGGAGAAGATGGGCGAAGGAAGAGGACTCTGGGGAGAGCACAGAGACGGACTTACGGGAAAGTGGGTCACTGTGAAGGAAGGCCTGTAAGGTGGAAGCCATGGCGGCTGTACATATGCCCACCACGCTATGGGACCTGTGTGGCTCTGTCAGGAACAGGGACTGTCTCACCTTTCCCAGGAGAAAGCCGAGGCGGGAGGCCTAAGAGACTCACCTTGGCTGGCAAGAGGCAGAGGCGAGCCTGAAATGTGTGATGTGTTTAAACTTGCTAGGACGAGGGACATTTGAGTGGACTGCTGTGAACAAGAGGGTGGGCTGGGCTCCCAGGAGGAAGGGAAGAGTGTGAGCACTGTGGTCTATCTGTGGGGACCAGGACAGTGGGAGAGTGAAAGTGGGGGCTTCTGGGAAGTGTTGGAAGAGGTGTGAATCCAGAAGGAGAGACTGAGGAGTCAGGACAGACAGACAAATGAACGCTGAAGACCATAAGCCAGACCCAAAAATCCTGCTTCCCTCTCCTGAAGGGCTTTGGTTAAGATAATCCCCGCCCCCCAAGCGGCAGGGAGCAGGAGCAGGGGGAGCCATTCTCACCGGCTTTTACCTAGACTCCCTGTGAAGCGGTGAGCCAGCTCTCCTGAGGTCCCTTGGTCCATTTCTCCAAGGCCGTCTCCACTATGTCTTGGCAAATCTAAATAAACAAAGACACTGGGACCCAGAACAAGAGCCATGAAAAGCTGTCCCCGCAGATGACAAGTCTCCGCCCCCACCCGACACACGCCTCCACCCCGCCCCCTCCCCTTCCCTGGCTCCGATCCAGCAGGGCCTTCTGGTGAGAGCCCTCCTGGGGAGTGTAGCCTTCTGGGTGCTTTCTTCTTGGGGTGGGGACAGGGCTGTCAGGCACCTCCTGGAGATTTCCTGAGCGCCCTTCCCCCAGGGGATGCCTTTGTCTGCCTCCTGAACAGACAGCTGCAGGGGGTGGGTTTGAAGGTGGCATCCTTGCACCAGGGAGCGGCTGGAACAGATACATCTCTGCACCTTAATGCAAATCCTGGAAAAGCTGAATCACATTAGCCTGGGACCAGACAGCTTAAAGGACTGAGTTAGGGGAAAGGCGGTCAGAGAGGGCTTCATGGAGGAGGCAGCCTTTGTACTGTCCGGAGTTAGGTGAGCAGAGACTTGCTTAAAGCCTCACAGTAGGAAGGAACAAAGACAATTTCTTGTGCCACAGCTGCTCTGGGATGGGAGGTAGGGGCGGCCCTGCATGAGGGACTGGAGGAGGTAGAAATGCTGGGGGAAATGGAGACTAGATGAAGCCAGGGCGGCCCCATGCAAGTCAAATGCTGGAAGAATGAATGCAGGCCTGAGGAAGTCTGAGGAGGGTGAGTTTGGTTTCACAGGTAATGGGAAGCCATTGAGAGTCTTAGTGGGGAAGTCCCTTCGTGAGGATGATGACCCTGGTCAGGGCAGGGTGGTGGTGAGCCCAGCTTTTTTCCTGAAGCGGTCTGTCTAGTAGAAGAGAACAGCCTGTATGCCACACAATGCTCTGAAGGCCCACAGTGCTCAGTCAGCATCCTGGGCCAGAGGGAGAACAGCAAGCAGGGAAGGCACCCTGGGGCGGCGAGACCACAGAGACTTGGGAAAATGAAACTGCAGGTGAGGAGCCAGTCATGGAGACAGGTGTATGGCCAATGCGGAGTGGCACTCAGGAGGACTGGGGAGGGGATAAGGGGCAACCTGGACAGGACCCAGCTCTGGAAGACAGGCTCCAGAAAATATGGGTGGCCCGCACTCTATGCGGGTGGGGGCTGATGTGCCGGCAGCCAGGAGGGAAACAGCAATGGGTAGAAAGGAGGATGATGGAAGATTTTCATAAAGGCAGAGGTGGTGATGGCTGCCATGCCTGAGAGGTCACGGTAGCGGGAGGGAGGTTGCCTGGCTAGGACTTCCTGGCTTACATTGTCGTCTGGGTCCTGATCCCTAATATTACATTTCCCAATCACCTACTCGTAAATCCTCTTCCTGCCTGGGGCCTGAAACCCTTGAACAGAGAGCAGTTTGATTTAAAGTCAAGACTGGCAGGAAAGGGGTGGGGGAGACTATCCAGAGAAGAGCCAGATCCTCCCTGGGGCCAGCCCTGTAATTAAAGTAGGGCCATCTCTCTTCCTGAGAGCCTTTCTAGAACTGCTGGAAGCAGGGCTGATTGCTACCTGTTTTGGTGGCCTGTGGATCGGAGCACCCACACAGGAAAAGGCCAAACTCAGAGCTGTACACACCAGCCAGGCCATTCCCTACTGTGATCAGGCAGGGCCTCCCTGTTGGGAGCCATGCTGTAGGCAGGCCCCTTCCCCGAGCTACAGTGCAGGTGTCTAGAGGTGGGTGACTTCCTGACTTGTTTCTAATTAATAATGTACAGGACAATGAGACCGGAAGCCACTTCCAGAGTTACAAAGACTCACTTCTTTCTTGCTAGTCTTTTGTCTCTTGGCAGTCTCTGTTCACACACCAATGAAGCAAGCTGCCAAACTGGGTACACCCACATGGCAAGGGTGAGGAGTCAGGCAGTCAGCCAGGGAAGAGTTTAGGCCCTCAGCGTCCCCCACTGACTTAGATGTTGCTTGGAGTCAAGCGGATGGGACAGGCAGCTGAGTCTTTCTCAGCCGAGCCTTTAGAGAAGAATTGTGGGCCCTAAGACACACCTGGGCTGAAGGGACCATGACACAGAAGACACAGCTAAGCTACACCAAATCCTTGGAACAGAAACTGGACCACCATAAATACATACGGTTCTGAGACACCAGGTTTGGGGGAGGGGGTCATTTGTTATACAGCAATCACTAACTCATATGCTTGTTCGCTCGGAGTCTCCACGCTGCCCTCAGAATAAATGTGTTGATAATACTCCGCCCAAAGCATCGAGCAAGGGAGACACAAAGGCAGCAGGAAAGAGCTATATAATCTGTAAAACGCTGTGTATGTGGGTGCGTCTCATGATTTCGGTTATTCCAGAGCTGAGCCAGGGAAAACCTGGTTCTTATGGCCTTTGTCCCTCAGTGTCCCTCATTATAATGGGGGGGCACAGGGACATTCAGGTCAATGTCTCAGCATGTTTCTGAGGAAGACAGAGTGACAGTTTGGGGAAGGCCAGGGCACAGTGGCAAGAACACAGGACCTGGAGCCCGGTGCCAGGCCTTACTTAGTCTGTGCAACACCAGGCAGGTGTGGAGAGTTGGGCCAGCTCCATTCCTCCCCTTCTGTGACCTCAGTCTAAAGTGAGCTAAGCCCTACCTTGTGGTATCTGGGGTTTCCCTGCCAGCCTAAGGGTGGTATATACAGGAAAGGACATTCTTTTTGGCGATGGGACAGGGGTATGCATCCTTTAGGATGCAGATGAGAAGACAAGACAGATGTGCTGGAAGACAGCCAGGAGCAGAGCCCAAGAATCATGGGGAGCAGAGGCTGGGGACCACTGGGGAGCCTCATACTGGGCAGGCTGGGTGCATTCAGGAGACAGTGCTGCCAGTTAGAGTGCAGGGTAAGCAATACATTGCAAGGTGGGGGTGACCATAAGGATGGAAGGCAGGCCGGAGGGTAGAGGTGTAGCTCAGTCCGTAGGGTACCTGCCTAGCATGCATGCAACTCCAGTCTGATTCTCAGCACTACAACGGGCAGGCGTGGTGGCCTGCATTTGTAATTCAAGTCCTTGGGAGGTGAATAATAGGAAGACCAGAAGCTCAGCTCATTCTTGGCCATGTAGGCCATCCTGGAATAAATACATGAAATCCTGTCTCAAAAAACTAAAATAAAAAGACTCTGGTCAGGCCTTGAATGCCAAGAGGACAGTTTTGACTTCCTGATGACTTGCAGGAGGGTCTTACTGGACGGCCAGAGAAAGGGCTGGGGCAGGAACCTCTAGAATCTTAGCCCTTGGTGGAGAAGCCATCCGAGGCACAAGGCTGCCCTCTTCACTCCTCCTTATGCCGGACTCAGCCCTCACTAGCAGACCTTGGGTATCTGTTCCTTTATCAGATCAGGGGGAGGGCTGGCTGCTGCCATGACCCCATGGGTTGGCTGCTACTGTGACCCCATGGGTAGACTGCTACTGTGACCCCCATACAGGACATTGAGGACACCCTGAGAAATACAATAATGCCTCTGGCCTGAATTCTCTAGATGCTGCTCAAGCCACCAGGTGTTCTCACCATCTGGTGACCCCACCCCAAGCAGTCTGATCCCATCTTTCCCCATCACCCCTGTACAAAAGCAACACCATTTTCTGCTGTCTGTCTCTCCATTCCCAGCAGGGTTCTGATAGCGACTCCGAGCATCATCCCACATTCTTCAAAAGACGTGTTTGGAAACAAGAAATTGCTAGAGAGATGATTCAGGCCTTGGCCTCAGATTGTGTCTGGACATAAGCAGGCCCATCTGTGGAGTCTGCACTGCCAAATTCTGTCATCCGGCTCCATATGGCTCTCTTCCCCCCGCCTCCCCCAACTCACAACCTGCAGTCTGTCCGGCTCACTGTGGTGGTAGCTATACAGAGAATCAAGGGGGAGAAGCCTTGGTTCCAGCAAGTGGCATCTCTGCTCCCCTCCTGTCCTGCCTGGGACCACCATGGGGGCATGGAACCCAGCATGGCTGGGCTTCTTGGCCTTCTCTTCTTATCTCCACAGAGCCATAATGTGGAGTCCTCAAGCCAAGGGGACCCAAGGAGATTGCGAGCTTTTGCCATCCCACTCCCCCAAATGGAGGTAACTCCCTGGACTGTGGGTTCAGTTGTTTGCTAGGCTAGTCCCTTTGTTCTAGGGAATGTGTTGCGGGCCCCTCAGCATCTCCCTTGCCTACAGGCAGCCTGACTTGACACTTAAAGCTGTCAGGCCAGAGCTTTATGACCCAGGGTCACTGCTTAACTTTTCTGGGTCCCCCCATCTTCAGTAGGGACCTACCTTAGCATTCTGGCCTTGTTCATTTCCTAGGTTGGACACTGGCGTCTGGTAAGCAGAGAAAGAACTTCATAGACTGTAGAGCACCAGGCCCAGAGAGTGGTCCTTAGGCATACAGGTTATGGACCCGAATGATTTCTGGTCAGGGCAAATTTCCAAGCAAATCCCTGATGTTTGTGGTCAGATGAGAAAATCATCTTCCTGGGACAGAGGACTTAAACCTGGGCAGCTATTCCAAGAGGTTAGAGGGTGATGTGTGACTGAGGGATGGGGGGCGGGGTCAGGTTAGATGCTCCGGCTTTAGTAAAAGCTTGAAGAAACAATAAGTCCTCATGGCTAACAAACAAAACACATATGCTGCCCAGATCTGGTTCAAGGCCTGTCAGTGGAAAACAGGTCTGAAAGCCGGGGAAGGGAGGGGGATCTGTTCTTAACAAGGCTACGCTGGCCGCAGACATAATTGTCCTGAAAAAGAAGGTTCAACATATGGTGATCATTCCCGAGTTCAGCCTGGGCTAAGAATGGCTCGTGTCATTAACATGCTTCTTCCTTTCACGCAGATGCTCGTCCAGGTCTGTATCAGGTTCTGCGACTCCCAAGCAGCATCAGTCTCTGTCCACCAGGTGTGGCTAGGCGTGGCTATAGTTGAAAAACGCATCCTTTCGGGGGGGTGTCTGTGGAATGCCACCCAATGAGATAACAGGCATCAGTGGAAAGAGTGATGCAGAGTCACTAAGGCACAGAAAGCGCCTTGTTAAAGAGTCGGTGAACTGCACCCTGCTGGACTTCTCAGAGCCTCAATGTGCTCACATACATTATGTTTTAAGGTACTTCAAAGTGTCTGGGTCTGTCTGGGTCCCCAATGGCTTTGAGGATTCCTGTCTGTACTGAGGCAGGTGTGGGACCCTTTGGAGATGTGTGGTTACATGAAGGTGCTGGCAACATTCAGGCCCAGGGACTTTCTTTGCAGAAGGTGTCACCCTGAGGGTGACACCAAGAGAGACCATTGCTCTGTTCACAGGCTGCTGTAGGCCACTGAGAGGGTAATCTTGAGGGCGGGCCAGCGGGAGCTCCCTGGTCACACTTGCATCTGGGAAACACTGTGTTGATGAGAGGGATCCACCCACAGGACACAGAAGAGCAGCAACAGGGCTAGGGAACATCCCATGTCCCTTGTCAGTTTCACGGTTCTGTGGCCAAGGAAGGAGGAGAAATCAATTCCGGGTCCATAAGCATCATAAGTAGGGCTCGCTTCCTGCTCCCACAGCTGTGAGCCTCAGACAGAAGTTTTCAGTGGCATTGCCTGCTGCGTTCACAGCCAAGGCTAGCGCCGTTTCTATGAATAAAATTTAGAGGTTCAGGACAAATCTGAAAACCAACTGCTCTCTCGCTCTCTCTCTCTCCTCTCTCTCTCTCTCTCTCTCTCTCTCTCTCTCTCTC
>LOJH01006859.1:14718-31830 GCA_001685095.1 Ellobius talpinus | reverse complement strand
CCCCGCCGCGTCCTCCCGCGCTCGCCCTCCCGGAGGCTGCAGCCATGTCTCGGGGGCCGGAGGAGGTGAACCGGCTCACGGAGAACACGTACCGGGTAAGCGTGGGACTCTGAGGAGGAGCTCGAGAGCGGTGGAGGGAGGTCTGGGACCCCGTGGAATCGGGGTTCGAGGCTGAGGGCGGAGGCTGGAAGGCCCAGACACTTGGGGACTCCAGGGTCCGAGGCCAGGAACGTGCGCCCCGCCAAGCAGCTGATCCTTGTCGCCAGCGGGGGTAGGTCGAGATTCTTTCTCACTTTTAAGATAAAGTGGGGACTTTACTTGGGAAAGTTCTCTCCTCCCCCGCTGGGCTCTCGGAGACGCCCAGGGGACCCGCACATTTCCCGTGGTGGGGGGAAGGGGGTTGGAGACATGGACGACAATCTGTGGGGTCCTCGGGATCCCCCCACACTTCTCTTTGTGATCAGTGACGGTGCTGGTCTGACCGCTGGGACTAAACCCTTCCCAGATCCAAAAGAGGAGAGAGAGACAGAGAGACCGAGAGAGACAGAGACAGGCTCGAGTTTCCGCGAAGAAAAGAAAGCGCTCAAGAATGTAAGGGAGAAACTCCTCCGTAATTAGGAATCCATCGCCAGGTGATCCTGGCTCCCTCAACTCGGAATTTTCTAGGCTGCCAGCGAAACTGCTCTTGGGAAGACTTGAAACGCCTTACCCCCTCTTGGACTCTTTCATACAGTAGCTTTTAAGTTTAATTTGGCTTTTTTTGTTGTTACCGTTTTGGCAGTTTTATGCATGTATGCGATGTTAGGATCTTGTTCGCTCGCGTTTGGTTTTTCCTACGTCCATGATTTGGGGAGGTTGTTGGAGTCAGAGCACTGAGATTTTAATAAGAATTGACCTAAGCTAGCAGAGCGCATGGTGATTGGTCGTTTAACTTTCATGTTATGTGAGAGAATTTTTCCAGAAACAGACATGGGATTAGTGGCCTGTTTAGTACTTATAAGTTTAAGTACTTATAAATGAATTCCATTTGAAATAAGATATGCGTTTAATCATATGCTATTAATAGAGTACAAAACAACTTTTGTTTTAATTCCACTTAGGCCCATTGAACCCTAGAGATTTAAAGTTCTCTAAATTTACTTGTAGCCATGGTTAAAGCCTACTCTTTGGTCATTTCTGTAAATTTTTTTTAATCCCTGAAATGGAGTTTCTAGATTTGCAAGGTCTGAGTGAGTTCCTGAAGTGAGAATTTATTGTCTTGTTGGAAAATCATTTTAAAGCAGCATGAAAATATTTTCAAAATCCATTGGAGTTCAAAATTTATCAACTCCCTTCATCTGTGTATTATAACACTTAACATGGATTATACTTTCTAGGTAGATATTATTATTATTATTATTATTATTATTATTATTATTATTATTATTATTTTAGAGGTCCGCAACTCTAACCAAAACTTGTTCCTATTGGTGTGTTTCCTTAATAAATGGCAATTTTTAGAAAAAACAGAAATTTGGATGTTAATTTAAAACCTTATATTTGGGTTGAGATTGTTCATACTTAGATGATCCAAAGGACTGGAGATGTACAGTGCTGATTGAGTATGTAAGTAAACCTGTCTAACTCTTTAGCCTCGGGAAAGACAAGTTCCTCAGATGAGAGTTAAGGAAAAAGTGTAACTGAGGGGTTGTAGGTAATTGTTTATGTGTGGGATCTGAGTATCTACTTCGGGTAGAAAGCCCTAAAGTTTCTCAAACACACCATTTGTTTATCTTGCTGGTCTGGAAAGAAAATGTCAACTTGAGACAAGCAATCGGTCGCTCTACTGCTCTTTTTCCTCACTTCTGACTGAGAAATCTTTGGTGCAAACTACAGTGCCACAAATATTATCCACCTTGGCATGTCTTTTTAGCCACAGAACTGGAGCAAGAGGAAAATTGTTGATTTTGTTGTTTTAGTTATCCAGATTTGTAAACATAAGGCATAGTAAATTCTTAGGATATTTTGTTGTTCTAATTTATTTAGAGACAGGGTCTAGCTATGTAGGCCTAACTGGCCTGGAATTTGATATGTAGACCAGGTTGGTCCCAGATTCAGAGCCTCCTTTCTCTTAAAGGGCTAAGTTTTTTGGTTTTGTTTTTTTCCTCCTTTTTGAGCCACTTTCGTTTATGTAGTCTAGGCCAGCCTCACTATGTACCCCAGGCTGGCCTCAGCCTCCCCAGTGCTGGGACTGAAAGTGTCTACCGCCACATTGGCTCATGGTTTTTGAAAGGTTGTAGTCCCGTGCTTTATTGCTTTCTGTTCCCAGGTGTTGAAAACATGTCTCAAGCTTGCTAAATGTCAATTGATTTTAACCAGCTTTTCCTTAAAAATCACAGTACTAGACAAAAGGTTAGATTTTACATTTCCTGGGGTGACTAGACGCCGGAAAAGCCTTTTATCATAATCAAAGCTAAAAACAATTCAAGTGCAATATTGTCAAAATTCTACTGGCAATGTTGGTGAATGTTCTTTTAAAAACAGATTTCCCTTTGTGTTACCTAGCAATCTACAGTATTTTACTAATAGAAACACAACCTATCCAGGTGCGATTACAAAGGCCACCTGCAAATGAGATTTAATGTCTTGCCTGTCTGGGTTTTAGTTGTGTGTATGATTTTTTTAAATATATACTCAAATATCTCTTATATAAAGGAATAAATTCTTTGGAGCAATGGGAGGTTGGTAAAGTAGTGTTATCCTCTATACAGTATCAGATATCCTTAAATATATATTTATACATTGGCTTAGTTTTTTAAAATACAGTACTTAGACAAATGATTACTGGATAGTCGTGCTAACTCCCAGAAGGATGTGTGTTTTACTGCCTCATAAACAAATAGCATGATAATGAGCCCTGAAATATGAAATACTGTTGATAATTTGAGTTTAGCCAAAGATCCCAATCCTTTTCCCATGCCTAATCTATAGTGTGCCCATAATTGCTCTCAAAACTTTTTTGTGATTTTGCAGTTTCCTGATGAATTCATGCTTTAGTGGATGAGGATGAAGTAAAGTTCAAAAAACTTTGCTTAAGAGGAACCACAGCCTTCCTAGCAGTTGGAAATTTTTTGTTAGTTTTTTGTTTTTGTTTGTTTTGGTTTTTTGAAATAGGGTTTCTCTGTGCTAACAGTCCTGGCCGTCCTGGAACTCAATTTGTAGACCAGGCTGGCCTTGAATTCACAGAGATCTGCCTGTTTCTGCTGGGATCAAAAGTGTGCACCATCACACTCCCAGCTCTATATGAATCTTCTAGTGAGTGAAGGCAGGAAATGACACTCACAAAGGAAGGAGGGAAAGGAACATAGACAAAATCTTTATCTATTGACACTAACATAATAAGATTCATTCTATTAAAGAACTAAGGTGCAGTGTACATACATAGCTTAGGGAAAGAGAGTTTGTGTGTGTGTGTGTGCATACATACAAAAGCTGGAGATATGGCTCAGCATTTACTGTTCTTTCAGAGGACTTGAGATGACTCATAACTGCCTGTATCTCTAATTCAGGAGATCTGATGCCTCTGGTCATCAAGGCACCTACACTCACATGTGCACATACTCATACAACTTAACATAATAAAAAGTAAGTCATAAGTCTTTAGAACAAACAAAATCAAATATACAGTACATTTTTTAAAAGAACAAACATTTAGCACCAACTGTAATTTCAAAAGTTCTTAGATTGTAATCCTTTTCAAGTCTTCGCAAAATTATTTATAGTGCCAAGGAATAATTTAAAGCGGTGTGTGTGTATGCATGTGTGTGAGCGGTGGAGAACAGAGGTCTACAACAAGCATCATCTTCAATCACTTTCCACCTTGTTTTTGAGACATGATCTCTCAGTGAGCTTGGAGGGTCACCATATTGGCAAGACTGGCTGGCTAATGAGCCCCAGACATCCTCCTGATTCTTTTTCACCAGTACTGGGATTTCAGGTGCACACTGCCTCCTTTGACTTTTTATGTGGTCGCTAGGGAGTTTAAACTAAAGTTCTTTTTGTTTGTTTGTTTTGTTTTGTTTTGTTTTGCTTTGTTTTCAA
Organism: Ellobius talpinus; assembly: GCA_001685095.1. Classification (NCBI taxonomy): domain Eukaryota; kingdom Metazoa; phylum Chordata; class Mammalia; order Rodentia; family Cricetidae; genus Ellobius; species Ellobius talpinus. Next base: position 27,750 of record LOJH01006859.1, on the reverse strand, counting down.
GACAGAGTTTCTCAGTGTCTCTTTGGATCCTGGCCTGGCCTGGCACTCACTCTCACAGAGATCCACCTGCCTCACAGTAAACTAAAGTTCTTATGCAAAAACACTTTACCTACCAAGTCATTTCCCAACCCCCAAATTTAGATTTCAAAATAATTATGTCAGGCATGGTGGCACATACCTCTAGTCCCAGCACTTGGGAGAAAGAGAGAGGCAGGTGGATCTCTGTGAGTTCAAGGCCAGCTTGGTCCGGAAAGTAGATTCAGGCTAGCCAAGGCTGCACAGTAAGACCCTCCCTGTCTCAAGGGGAAAGATACAATAAAATGTTTCACATAAAGCAGTCAGTAAATTTCAGCTTTTCAAGAAGACCTGTTCAATTTTCTTAAAATAACCAGTCTATCTCCCCACCCCACCTTAAGCTACTTTACCTTTCCACCCATAAAATTTACAACTGTAGAATACAGTATGAGATGTGTTTATTCATTATGTTTGTTCATCTGTCTTTCCTTCCCAGCGGGAATGTGAGCTGCACATGGTAAATAACTCTGTTTTGTTGTATTTCAAGCACCTAGAACAGTTCCTGGTTCGAAGGTGTATTTGTTGAACCAGTGCATAGTCAACCAATTTAAGTGTTTAATCCTTTGTTCAGATCTCTGCTCCCTCCCTTTACATTTGCATAAAGTGCTTTGTATCATTATAATACTACCCAAAGGTAGATGTGGATATTGTGTTATCATTTTTTAAAGATTTTATTTAACCCAACCCTTCACCAGCTACAGCACTCAGGAGAATGGGCCCTGCTCCTCACTTGGGCAGCACAGTAGAGTTGACCCTGTAGACAGGGGCACTGGTAAGCCAGCCCTGAGGGCCTGAGAAGGGTATAGCTGGTACTGCTTCCCTTGTCTGTGGTGTGGTGGTGGGGGTGAAGGAAAGATTCCCTCCCCTCATGCCCCTACCACCTTCAGCTTTTGAGGGAGCTGACCCTCCCCTGTTTACCAGCTTTACTCAGGAAAGCAAGCTCTGCACCTCATCTGGGCAGCACAGGGGAACCGACCCTGTTGATGGGGGCACAGGTGAGCTCGCCCGGAGAATATGAGTGTGGGAGGTCTGGTTCTGCCCCCCATATGGCAGCATGGGCTGGGGAGAGATGTCCTCCTGCCCCTCAACTCCTGAGGCAGGTAGGAGAGCTGGTCCTGAGGTCATAAGAGTGGGAGAGATGCCCCTGCCTCCCTCCCCCCCATCTTGCAGCACTTGGGAGAGTGCAGGCCTGTACCTCTCCTGGGAAAGCTATGAGCATGGGAGAGCTGTGCCCACTACTCATCTGTCATATCAAGGTGTGGGTGGGGGAGAGATGCCCGCCTTTATTCCCCACCCTCACCACTGCGACAGAGGAGGGAACTGACCCTGTTGGCAGAGGCGTGGGTGAGCTGGCTGAGGGTATGAGAGTGAGATAGCTGGCCACACCCTTCTTGTCTGCCCTGTGGTGGTGAGGATGAGGGAAAGATGCTCCCCCTCCCTTTGCCCCTGCCACCTGTGGTGGGCGAGGGAACTAACCCTCCCCCTTACCAAACTGCAGTACTTGGGAAAGTGGGCCCTGCACCTTGCCTGGGCAGCACAGCAGAGCTGACCTATTCAAGCGAGCATGGGTGAACTACCCCATGAACATGGGAGATATGGCTCTGCCATATGGTGGTATGCGGGAGAGATGCTCCCACCTCGCTCTCTGTGATGGATGGGAGAGCTGACTCTGAGGTCATAAGAGTAGGAAAGGTGTTTCTGCCCCAGATCAGCTGCAGCACTTGGGAGAGTGGCGCCTACACCTCACCTGGGCAACGTAGTAGAGGTGTGTTCGATGGTGTAAGTGTGGGAGAGCCAACCTTGTGAATGTGAAAGCCAAAATGGGCCTTGCCCCTTACTCATTTCTGCAAGGGGTGAATTAGCAAGGGCAATGGTGGAGAGCTCATCTTGGTGGTGAAGACAGAGCTGACCAACCCTGCAACTACCCAGGCCCAGAACCAGGGTTATGAGTTGGCCCATCCCAACATTTACCCCATCTATGATCCACTGGAGCACACGAAGGGGGCTGGTCCTGCAGACCCAGCGCTGCAGGATCTTCACGACACAGGACAACAACAGAATATTCCAAGAAGAGTCCCAGTAAGGACCCAGCATTGATAGTGTAGCAGAAACCAGAGGTCTCAAACCAGACTCTTTGCAATAAGCACTTGCACATAAGTATAAAAGGGCTTACTGTGTGGCTCACTGTGTCACACTACAGCTTCTATTTTGAGATTTTTCCTTTTTTTCTTTCCTTTTTTTCTTTTTAATTTAATTTTTTTTGGGGGGAGGTTACAAGGGCAGAGGGATTATACAAAGGGACAGGAAATGAATGGAATCGAGATGTGTGATGTGAAAGACACAATAAATAAAAAGAAAGTTTAGAAAAAGAAACAGAAAAATTTTTTCTTGAACTTTTTATTTTATGTATATGAGTGTTTACCTGAATGTATGTGTGTACACCACATGCATACCTGGTATCTGTAGAGCCTAGAAGAAGGCGTCACATCCTCTGGAACTGGAGTTACAGGCAGTTTTGAGTTACCTTGAGGGTGCTGGGAGTTGAATCCCATCCTCTGCAAGAGCAGTGAGTGCTCTTAACTGCTGAGCCATCTTCAGCACCAACCATTTTTAAGTTGAGAAACAGACCTGGATGGAGTCTGAGTGACCAGCTTCAGTCATCCCATTGCCTCTGAATAGTGATTGTGTCTGGTGACTAACAAGTGTACACACCAAATACATTTTCATAATTTGGTCATCTAAAATGTCACTGAAATTTTCTCTTTTCTGGAAATTCATCATCATAGACATTTTTGAACAAACCATTAAGAAATGGAGATACATTTGTTCTCTTACTGGGTGGAACAAACCATCTGGGCATGTTGTTCCCTTGTTTATCTTCTCAGCTTGAGTTTAATGGGGATTATATAAGGGGTCTGCTTGGTTTCCAGAGTGGATAGATAATTCTAGTATATAAAGCTTTATAAAAACCCTGTCTAACTAAGCATACTGGCTTACTCCTTTAATCACAGCACTGGGGAAGCTGAGGCAGGAGAATAGCTATGAGTTAAGAACAGCCTTGGCTACAGAGTAAAACACTGTCTCAGAAAAGTGAAAAACAAGTGCTGGAGAGATGGATGGCTCAGCAGTTAATTAAGAGTACATAATGTTCCTCCAGAGGACCCAAGTTTGGATCCCAGCACCCAAGTTGGATGGCTCACAACTCCTTGCAACTCCAGCTCCAAGGTATCCCATGTCCTCTTTTGGCCTCTTTGGGCACCTGCATACACATGTTGTGTGCACACAAACACACACAAATAAAAATAAATCTGTTTTAAAAATCAGTAGCTTTTTTTAAAAAGTCAGAAAAAGAAAACTGCCCTCTGAGGTGTACTTATTTCTGTTGCTCTATACTCTATTTGGCACCTCTGTCTTTTCCTAGAACTCTTCTTCAGGTATCCTAAAGATAAATTGAGATTTGCAGAAGTCTGGACAACTTGCTCTTATGATATGAGAACCCTGTGCAGGGGAACAATAGGAAGAGTTGCTAGGTTTTGAATATGAATGGGAACAGCCCAGTAATTTAGCTTTTTGTTTGGTAAAATAAAAATAAAGGGAACAAACAATAGTTTGCCTTTTGCTAGCAAAACATGTTTTTGTTTCTAAGGAGTTTTACAACTATGGTAACATGGCTGTGCAGCAGTGCAGCATCCTTTATTGTGATGTGAGAGAAGTTGGGCCAACTTAGAGCAATGGCATCCTCTGTGAGTTTTAGGTAGCTTTAAAGTTTATATTTGTGACATTTTTCAGTACTTACCATTATGTCTGGCCTTGCATAGACTTGCAAAGGAAACCTAGGGTGCATGGAATTAATTGCGAGGATTTTTTTCTTCATTATTCCATGTGGATGTTTATTCTACAGTTACAAAGTAAAAACTATCACAAAACTGCACTAACATTGACTTAACTTACTTGTGACACAGGTATTCACAAAGTAAACACTATGTAACCAGTACCCAGATCAAGAAGTAAACTAAGACAAGCTCCACTGAATTGCCCTTGTGTTATCTTCTGGTCACTATACAGCATGGGAAGTCACTCTTCTAACCTCTAATGGTATTTGCTGTTTTATCTGTCTTTTATTTAGTATGGTTATCAGATTCATCCATGTTGGTACATTAATTGTCATTGCTCATTCTTGTTGCTGATTGATATTTTACCATCAGAATATATCACAGGCATTTTTGGGTTGTTTTCAGACTTCTCCAGCATGTCACAAATGATGCTTTATCATTTATCAGGTACATGTCTGATAGGCATACACCCTTGTATTTCTTGGGTATGCACACAGGAGTAACTCGACTAAGTGTGAAGCATTTAGATCTTGAAATTTAATAGGAAGTACTGAATGGTTTTCCACAGTGGTTGTACTGGTTGACCTCCCAACTTCCCTGTACTCAGCCTATGAGAGTTCCAGTAGCTCTGTATGTAACCTTGCCCAAAATCGATATTGTTGTTGGTCTTTCTTCATTTTTGCTCTCTGATTGGTATGTGTAAATGAAAATTTGACATTTAAAATGTTTGCCCCAGGTCTGCTGATGATCTGTTTCTGTGCAGGATCTTATATAGGTCTGGTAGGAGACACTTTCAGAGACAGATCAGGACCTATCGTGATTTTTGGTCTCAGGCTCTATTGTTAACAGTTTTCACTATAGTAAAACACTAACTCTATTAGAAACTACACTGTCATAGCTGGATACATTAAAAAGTTTTATTATGGAAGAGATGCCCAAGACCTAGATGAGTTCTATTTAAATACACTGGAATAGAATGTAGAGTTTCAGTCAATTGGATTTTCCTGCTTATTGAGTGTTAATGAAAGTACCTTTCTATATAACTTTTCTTGGAAATGTACAAATTTTATTGGTATGGGTACTGTAAGCTAGTTTTTAAAAGCAGTTTCAGTGAGTTACAGTGTAATCAAGATATTTCATTGCTGGTATCCACTAAAGGAAATGTTTTGTGTCTCTATCTGATTCATTCTCTCTCCCCCCATGTGTGTAGGACGAGCATGTGTGTATATATTGTGTGGATGTATACATATGTGTATGCATGTATTTGGAGGCCAGATGTCAACATCAGGTGTCATCTTCAGTTACATTTCGCTGTATTTTTTCAGACAGGGCTTCTCACTAACCCTGGAGCTCACTGATCATGCTAGGCTGGCTGACCAATGAGCTCTTGGGATACGCTTGTCCTTGGGTTTACAGACTTGGCTGCCACACTTGTTTACATACATAGTGTTGAGAGATCTGAACTCAGGTCCTCATGCTTACTTGATAATTACTATATCCACAAAGCCATCTCTGTAGTCCAGGAAATGTTTTCTTTGGTTGTTTTGTGCTTTTTGTTCTTTGTTCGTTTGTTTTTGAGACACAGTCTCACTATGTAAATTCTAGACTGGCCTAGAATTCACTATGCAACCTGGCTGGCCTTCAGCTCACAGATTAAAGGCCAGTGCCTCACCACACCTGGCCAGAATGTTTCTTTTAATTGGAGTCTTTATCCTGATTGTAGTAATTGTATGTACTTGAAAGCAAGTCCTGAAAAGTACACCTTTCTGCATCTCCCACAAAGTTTTATGTGTTTGTCAAGTTAAGAGAATTTTAAAAACTATTTTTCTCTTCTAGCAGACTCTTTTAAAAGTTTCTATGAAAAATCTAAAAATAAGTCATCCAGAATCTCCTAATGCATAGATAATTCTAGGTGTTGTAGTCAACTCTTTCCAGCACATATTTCCATGTCATTGTGGCATGAATAATAAAAACCCAGAGACAGATATTGGGACTCAAGCTGAAGATCAGAAAAGTGAAGCAGCCAAGCACTAGAGAGATCTTACCTCTACCAAGGCTCAGACAAACAAAGCTAAGACCCAGCAATGCTCTCCACCAACCTCAGACTCCACACTCCACCAAGTTCCTGTTTCTTTCCAGCCTCCTCCACTCAGCCATATTGCTCCTGTCTCCACCTCCCTAGTTCTGGGATTAAAGGTGTGTGATCCCAAGTGCTGGGACCACCTTTGTGTGAGCTCCGTTTCTCTTTTAGACAGATTCAGTGTCATGTAGCCCAGGGTGGCCTTGAACTAACAGAGATCCACCCGCCTCCTTTTCCCAAATCTTGAGATTAAAGGTGTGTGCCACTACTTCCTAGCCTGTATGGCTGATTAGTATCGCTGCTTTGCCCTCTGATCTTCAGGCAACCTTAATTTATTAAAACAAATAATATACCACTACTGTATTCCTCCTTTTCTGTCTAAAATAAAAAAGGCTATAACTAATATAAGAAAAACTATATACAATAAGTNGACAAATTGAGAGAAAATACTCCATATCTATCCTATCTTGGTGAGTCCAAAGTCATCATTTTGATGACTCTACAGTATTCTGAAATTCTTCATGATTTATTGATCTAGCCCTGTTGTTAGATGTAGATCATTGCCAGTATTTTGCTATTAAGACACTGCAGTGGGCATGACTGCATATAAAGCTTTACCCCAATCTAGGTTGATCTGAAAGTTAAATTCCCAGAAGGGAGCTGTAGGTCCAAAGGTTGCTGCATTTTAAAGCAAATATGCACCATATAATGTTGTAATATACATTGTGTGAGTATACCTTACCCTGAATTCTAGTCAGTTACAGAGATGTTTTAAAACCACTTCCTTTTTAATCCAGAGAGAGACAGAGAGAGATTTTATGTGTTTATAGTAGAAAAACATACCTATCAACAATATATAGAAATAGACATTGTCTAGAACACCTGAGATTTCATTTCTACCACAATTAGTGTAATTTGGAACGTATGGTATTTACAGAGTAATCACATGGCATTGTGAACAATCAGGCCTCTATGCTTCTGTTCTTGTTTTCATCAGTCTTAATTTAGTGTTTTCTGTTTCTCTGCTTTGATTCTCTTTCTGGTTAGTCACTAACTTTAACAGTTACCGCAAATCTTTGTTGATAAAGGTGAAACAAGTGTAAATGAGATAACATGTTTGTTTTCTCTCCCTTTCTGGCGGTGGGATGGGGCTGGGGTTATGTTGCTGGTATGCCCCAAAACAGGGAGTCAAATAGATGAGCAAACCTTCGAGATCTAAATGGTTGTTTACAGGCTGAAGAATGTGCACATTTGGCCTTGTAACAGCAGGGGGTTGAGATGCCCTCCAGTTTGTTGCTTCAACTGCTTTATTTATTTGCCATCTTGGAGATGAAAGTCCTAAAGTAGTAACAATCCCTTCACTATAAAATGTATAGTAATAGCTGGAAAGAGGGCTCTAGTTTAGGTCCTAGCACCCAGGACTCAGCTGCCTAAAATTCCAATTTCTGGTGAGCCAACACCCTCTTCTGGCCTCCACGCTCACTGAACTCACATGTACACATGTGCGTACACACACACACACGCATACACACAAAATTTACAAACAAAAAAGTTAAGTGGAAGGCAGCAGGAAACAAACTTGCCCTTTCTATACTCTTACCTTCTTGAGTATTTACAATTTTTGTATCAAAATTTACTTTTTAAGATTCTCTGTGTGTGTGACAGCATACCCAAGAAGGTCAGAGAACAACTAGGAATTAGTTCTTCCATTATGTGAATTCCAGAGATCAAACTTAGCTTGAGTTAGGGTTGGTTAGCAGGTTAGAAAGCAAGTGCCTTTACCCACTGAACCATCTCTTTGGCCCTGAAATGGTTACTTTTATGTTTCACCAAAAATAAGCAGAAATAGACATATAGATTCCATTTCAATTAAATATATTGTAACTGAGGTAAAACTTGTTGCTTACTGCCTGTTTTGTAAGTTAACCTTTAAACTTTAAAATCTAAAAGTCTTATATTTTTCTCTTAAATTTTACATATAGGGATATTTGAGATGCTTACTAATCTGAAACTACAATTACAACAGAAATTAAATTGAAAACATTCAAAGTACAATTCTTAAGATTGTTTTTAAAGTTTTTTCCTGTTGCCAATAGTTGATCTCTTTCTAGGTTCAGCTGTGTACTGGACAGGTTCAAAACTAGTGATAACCTGTGAAAAGAATGGGAAGTTCATCTGATTAGAGTGCCCTGCTCAGGACAGACACGGGAATGATGGGTGTATGGGTTAGGACAGATGATATGTCACAGCCACTCCTCTTAAATGTAGAGCTGGCCCTGTGACTTACTAAGAAAGTACAGGCAACATTCCTGTCACTTTCAGATGCTTGTCAGAGTCTGGTTCCTGGGACTGCAGGTAATAAACAGTTTATTTCTGACTGAAAAAAATCCTCAAAAAAAACCAGAAAAATGATAATTCCTTCTACTTAAGTTGTGTTATGATTATTTTAAAGAAATTTTAGTGATTGGGCTGGAGGTATGGGTCCTAGTATAGGGCTTATTTTCCTAGCTTGAGTGAAGTCCTGGAACTAAATAGATAGGGTCTGGGAAAATGGCTCAGTGGGCAAGAAAGCTTGTGAAAGCATGAGAAATTGAGTTCTGATCCGGTGCCCATATAAAAACCCAGGAATGGCCATATGCTTGCACTGTGGAGGGTGAAGACAGGAACATGGCAGGAACCACTGGCCCTAGCCTAGCTAGCTCCACTACTTATCTCCAGAAAAGAAGACAGTGAAAGAGCAGAATACCCCATCCTCCTGGCCTCCATGTGTGCACAGGCACACAAACCACTTACACACAGGTGTTCATACACCACACACGCATATGAACATACACAATGAACAAATGAAGTTTAATTTATTTGTTAGCATGAGTGTCATTACTTGGAGTAGCTTGAGGTAGAGGATATCAACCATGTTTGTTAGTACACTGCATCTCTAAGTGTACAAAATATTTTAAACGTGTAAAACATGATTTTTTTTCTTCCTTTTCTTGATGTTTTGTTTGGTTTTGTTTTCAAGACAAGTTTCTCTGTGTAAGAGCCTTGGCCGTCCTGGAACTTGCCTTTATAGACCAGCTGGCCTCAAACTCACAAAGATCCTCCTGCCTCTGCCTCCCAAGTAATGGGATTAAAGGCGTGTGTTACTGGTATAGGAGGTCCTTTTGTATTTGTGTTGTTTTTATTGGTTAATAACTGAAACCTGGTTCTTACTAAAGATCTATCAAATATTGTGCCCATTGAGAAGATTTCTTCAGTTAACCAATGCATCTATTATGTTATCCCACATTTGACACATTTGATACTTAATAATGCCATCTTCCTCTGTTTGCCTTAGGCTTCAGTTTTCTCTTCTATAAATAAAGACAATAATGTACTTCAAGGCTGAAGAGATAAATCAGTGGTTAATAGCACATACTGCTCTTATAGAGAACCCAAGTTCAATTCCCAACACCCATGTCAGGTGACTCACAACCCCTTATAACTCCAGTTCCAGGACAACTGATGGCTTCTGGACTCCACCAGGCACCTGCACTCACAGGCACACACATATACATAATTTAAAAACAATTTTAAAAATAGTGTCTACTTATGAGGTTACTCCTAGGTTCAAATGTGGTAGTAAAATAATGTCAGGCACATGATAGATGTTCAGTTAATGTTAGCTGTAGGGGTAGTGTGTGTTAACTAGACTGCAATCATCATGCAAGCATTGATTTCCTACCTTTTTTTTACTGATATTCTCAGTATCTAGAGGAGTGAGTGATGCATGGATTGAGCTAGATAAATATTTGATAAAAGATCAGTGCTGAAATTATCAGCACACATTTCCCCTATGTTAGTTAGCTATACACTCCTTCAGCAATCATTTTAATCCTTCTCTGTTCTAAGACAGGGTAAGAACTCAGAGATATCTGTATGTACAGTCTTCAGGATAAATACTGAAGATTGGTACTGATCACATTCTGTAGCACAGTTAAAAACCCAGAGACAGAAACTGAGGTTCAACCTAAAGGTCAGAAAAACGAAACAGCCAGCTACTGGCTCTTACGGCTACCTCAGTCCGATATGGCGATTCTGCCTCCAGGAATCTCAGAATGAGACTATGAGTGAGAGCTGTCTCCTCCCGTTTTATATTCCTCTCTAGTGCTGGGATTAAAGGTATGCACCACTACCGCCTTGTTTTTATGGAAAATTAGTGTGGCTACTGAGATTAAAGGTGTGTGTCACCGCTACCTGGTCTGTAAGGCTGATTAGTACAGCTGTTTTACTCTCTGAACTTCAGGCAAGCTTTATTTATTAAAGTACAAATGAAATATCACTACAACATTCTGTTGACCTAAATTGTTACTTACTCCTTAACCAAGGGGACTGAGAAAGTGGCAATAACAACAACTGCCTTGTTTCAAGCACCTGTTGTCTGTTATACTTCTACCAAGCTTACCACAAGCATCCAAGCATCAGCTATTTCCTGAATTACCACAGCTGTGCCCAGGTGCTGTGGTCACCACCAGAAACCACAGTGGAGAATAAAGCAACAGGGTCTGCATAGCTGATGACGGAACAATACTGCCAAAGCGTCACACTTCCAGCTCTTGCCCTCAGCTTTGAGTGCCAGCGATTGATTGTTTCTTTGACCTGTCCCAGAAGGGTGCTGCCTTTTTATGTTCATTTCTTTATTTTTCTTAACTTTCTTTTTCTTTTTTGTGTTTTACTAGGGATAACATCACAGCCTCCTGCATGCTAGCCTGTTTTCTACTGAGCTATACTCCCAGATGCTCTACCACTTGAGCTACATTCCAGTACTCTTTTTACTTTCTCTTTTGAGGTAGGGGCTCATTAAATTTCTCAGGCTGACTTTGAACTCAAGTTCTTCTTGTTTCAGCCACCTGAGTAGCTAGGATCCCCAGACCTAGTCCGAGGCCTTGCTTGTCTGTTCATTTCTTTGGATTTTGTTGTTTCTGAATTGGGCAAAAGGAAATATGTTTGAGAGAGTTTTGTTTTAAGGCAGTCTGTAAGAAGTTTTCAAGACAGTGGATATATGAAAGAAGTAGATGAGAAACAAAAATTACATACTTTCTGGGCTGTGGAGATGGCTCCGTGGTTAAGACTACATAATGCCCTTGCAGAGGACCCAACCAAGTTCAGCTCCCTGCACCCACACTGGTGGCTAACAACCACCTGTAACTCCAGATCCAGGAGATCAAAATTCACAAGTACATACCAACACTCAACACAATACATACACATGAATCTTAAAAAGCATATATTTAAAATAGATTTTTATTCTCCCATCCTTCAATTTGAGAATATAAGTAAAGATTGTGAGCTGTCTTAAAATTACTTGATTATCAGCCGGGCAGTGATAGTACATGCCTTTAATCCCAGCGCTCGGGAGGCAGAAGCAGGTGGATCTCTGTGAGTTTGAGGCCAGTCTGGTCTACAAGAGCTAGTTACGGAACAGGCCCCAAAGCTACAGAGAAACCCTGACTTGAAAAACAACAACAACAAAAAATTACTTGATTATCTAAATTTTTTTTCTCTCAATTACAAGGGTTGCAATTTTAATGCACATTAGAATGATCAGTCTCTTTCATGGGGACTCATTAGAGTTCTTCCACACATTACTGTAAGAATTGTACTTGGAAGGAACTGGTGAACTTAAAATAACAAACAGTACTTGTATGAAATGAATGTACTTTGATCTGATAAAGTTCCTGTTGCTGTTAAGTACTTTGGGGGATTTCTAAACAAATTCAGCCTAGCATAGAAACCATCCTTTCCTGCAAATCCATTGTTTGCTTTTTTTTTTTTAAGTCTTAGTCTGTCACTCTGGCTGGCCTGGAACTCACTATGTAGGCAGACTAATATGGAATTTATAGAATTCCTCCTGCCTTTGCCCTCCAAGTGCTGGGATTAAAGCTACACCTGGCTTATTGCAACTTTTTATACCAGGACATGACCTTTTAAAAACAGCAAGCAGGCAGGTAAGACTATTTAACCAAATGATCTAGTGTACTCCTAGACAGTTATTTAAAACCCATGAATTACTGAATTATTATTTCTTTAATGCCTGCCTTCAAAAAAATTGGGGATATGCGTGTATGCAGTGACACACTTTTAGAGGTTAGAGGACAATATTCTAGAGTTGGTTCTCTCCAGTTTTACCTGCGGAACCATCTCCCTCACCCCCATATATGACTTTTCTGTGATAAAATTATCTATTTAAAGTGATATGCAAGTAACATTTAAAATATTTGTATGTATACAGTGTGTGTATATGTGTTTGCATTGCATGGGTATGTGTGAGCATGAATGCATGTGAATGAGTGCAGTTGTGTGTCTATCACGACACACATATGGAGATCAGAGGACAGCTTCCCATGTCTGTCCTGACCTTGTTTGGGACAGGTTTCTGTTGTTTTGCTACTGTGTAGGCCAAGCTCTCTGTCCTGGAAGCTTCAAGGGATTGTCCTATCTTTACCTTCTGTCTCCCCATAGGAGTGCATTGGGATTGCAGACACTGCACTGCACAGCCAGCGTTCAGGTTAGTGTGTGGGGGTTCAAACTCAGGTCTTCTTTCTTGCACAGCAAGTAATAAGTTTATCTTCCTAGCCCAGTATTTGCATTTTTACCCTTTTCCATCTCCTATTTGGATTGCCTTGGTATTTTTCATGCCCATTTTTCTATTTGGCCATCAACTGGAATTCTCTTCATCTTATATATGAATGGAGCTAGCATAGGACCACACTTGATGTGGGCTTCTAATAAGGGTTGTATAAATGTCTAGTTTTTAGTATTGTTTTAAATATCTCAGTGGGAGGACTTTACAAAGTTAGTAGAATGAAATTTAAGTATACATGTTCTCTAGTTCTTGATATAATCACCTGTACATGAATTATGAAGAAAGGCTTAGAATAATTCTTCCCTGACACAAATATTAAACTCTAATGTTTAAAGTAAAATACAATTTTTTTATATTTATTTATTATCTATACAATACTCTGTGTGTATGCCTGCAGGCCAGAAGAGGGCACCAGACCCCAT
>LOJH01006859.1:0-12507 GCA_001685095.1 Ellobius talpinus | reverse complement strand
CACACACACACACACACACACACACACACACACCCCACAGCTAGATCATCTATCTGTATGTGGAGTGTTTAGCTACAACCAAGGAATAAGCAAATGCATTGTGCTGTCTCATAGCCTTAAGGATGTAGAGTGAATCTTTAGCAAAGTGATTTTACTTTTCTAAGCTGTCAGTTTCTTTTGTTTTTAACATTTGCTTGTTGGGGGAGTCATATGTGCCGTGGTGCATATATGGACATCAAAGGACAACTTTCTTATCTTCCACCATGTAGGTTCTAGAAATTGAATTCAAGTCATCAGGCTTGGTGGCAAATGCCTTTATTCACGGAACCATTCCCCTCCTTTCAAAGGGTTTTTGTGTTTGCATCTTTTTTAATGTGTTTTTTAAAGGCTTTATGGAGTTAGAATTTACATAGTACAAAATTCACTCATTTAAAGCGTATACATTCTTCATGCCCATTTGCTGTGCTTCCTCTCCCCCTTCCCCCCAGTTCTAGGCAACCAACACTGTATTTTCTCTCTATAGGCCTATCTTTTCTGACCTGATGGGGTAGCTGTAATCCCAGCACTCTAGAAGCTACGAGAGGAAGATTGCAAGTTTGAAGCCATCATGGGTTACCTAATGAGAACCAAGCCAACCTGGGCTGTATAGTGAGACCAGGTCTCAGAATAACAAAAAAAGCAATTGTCTTTTCTGATTATTTCATGTAGAGTCTTTATCTCTGGTTATTTTATATACATGGCAATGTCCCTGCCTCCTCCTCTTTCTGGTACTGCAGATTGAAACCAGGGCCTACATGCTAGACAAATGTTATACCTTGAAGCTGCCTCCTCAGCCCAATTTGTGGTCTTTTGTGATTGGCTTCTTTACTGAGCATAATAGAATTCATCCATGCTGGAGTATGTATCTTACTTGATGCCTTTTAATGGTCAAATGATATTTCATTGTATGAGTACACCACATTTTGTTTTTATAGTCACTAGCCGATAGACATTTAGATGGTTTCTAATAAGGTACTCTTTTTAAGAGACATGTTATTGGTAATAAGGTGATTTAAATGACAGGAAGGACACAGGGTTTGGAAGCAAAACACAAGGAAAGCCCTGCTATTTTCAGATTTTGCAAGCCTGTTAAACCTTAGTAGATAGAGGACAGAGCCTTGTAGCTTTTATGATTCTCTAGTGAAGCTTTTACTTTGAGTTAATGAAGTTGCAAGCAGTGGCCCCATTATCTCATGCTTGATCTTCATGGCTAATTGGCCCACTGGGCAATTGTGTCTGTAGTGGTTGTGTTCAGATGTGCCTGTGGAGCTGAAAGGACAGCAAGCAGGGGATCCAGCATGAACACATAACGTCTGTATATACTGACTTCCAAAACTGCCACCTCATTCACTGTGAGACACTGAGGGTTGACACTGCTCCTGTTCCTGATAATAGCTGTGCAGTGGGGTTAAACTCAGGTCCTTGACCTTAATTCACATGTACTTTCAAATAGGTGACCGGGAATAAACAGATAGGTAATATCATGTAAGTAACGAGTGCGGAGTGCGGCAAGAGTGAAGGAGAGGAAGGCCGCAGTTGCTGTTGTCTGTGGGAAGAAGAGAGTCAGGTTAGGTAGCTGAGAGATGAGCCAAGATCCAGTGGACTGGTCTACAGCCACAGCCCTCATCTGGGAGGAGCAAGTACTGTTCCCCATGGAGGAACTGATTTGGCACTTTAGACTTGCAGCTTATGAAGAACCTAGAGCTCAGTTCTGGGGTGGAGTGTGGAGTTTCAGTTGCAGGGGATGGCCCAGTTTGAAGTGTATCTTCCTCATACCCTGCCGCTAAAATACCAAAAATTAAACATAAGAACGGAAGATAAATCCATCAGATTTTACCAGGAGCTACCTGGTAAAAATTATATTGTGTTTCTTCTGTGTAGTTTGGGTTTTTGTTTGTTTCTGTTTTGAGGTACTGGGGATGAAACCCAGGGCCTCATGTATATAAGACAAGCTCTACCAACTGAGATATAAGTCCAGTCGCCAGATATATAGACTTTTAATACTGACATTGGAAACAGCTTTTGAAATTTTTGTAGCGGTCTTGCCCTTTACCTATCAGGTAGAAAAACAGTATGATAATTGAAAATATTGGCAAAGATGTGGCAAAATAATATTTTGTGTAGCAATTATGGGGTACAAATTGCTGCAGCCAGTTTTTTCCAGTTTGGTGGTCTATGTAATAAAATCTGTCACATACTCTATCTCAGAAATTCTGTTTTTACTTAAGTTCTTACCCCTGCATAGAGGGAGGCATACAGTTTATTACTGCATTAATGGTAGCACAAGCTTGCAAGAATTGACTTGCCACTCAGTGAACAAAATGCAATGTTTTTATATGATGAGTATGTGTACATTTGTATGTGTTTCCATTAAAAAGTGCAAAATGTTTTAGGAAGCTGACTTATTCTGGGAGGTGGTAAGTGAGCACTGTAGGGCTGGAAGGTGACATAGTCCCCAAGTGTCACAGTGACAACTCAGTTTTGATAAGGCCTTTCAGCTGATTAGATGACATCCACCCAGAATTGCATTTGCCATCTGTTAGTAGATATATTAACCATGTCTACAAAATACTTCTGTGGCGATTTCTCAGAGTTAACTATCTGGATACTGTAGCTCATCCAGGGGAACACCTAACACTGTCACAGTGAGATATTGTTTGTAGGAATAAACTCAGTCCACATATATCCACGTGGCCCTGTTTCAGAATCATAATCTTGAATAAAAAAAGATGAGTGAAATGAAGTGAATCATACCACAAATATTTTTCTCATTCAAGTATTGTTTGAATATATAAAGCAAAAACATCTCTCTCATGACTATTATATGTGTATATAAAGGTATAAATGATAGACTAGAAAGTTATCAGTAGTTTTTATTGCAGATTCCCCGTGGAGTAGCATGGGGTCATTAAAGCACCCAGTGATTTTTGTCTGCAGTAGTGTAGCTTCTAGCAAACAGGCCCATGAAGACAATGTTAGCCTTTAGTAAATAATTCCTGTCAAGACTAAGTGACCGTGGAGTGTTTTTCTTTTATACCCTTTTTAAAATATGTGTTTGAGTGTACATGTACATACACATGTGTGAGATCAGAGGACAGCTTGCAGGATTCATTTCTTCCAGCATGTGGGTTCTGGAGACCAAACTCAGGTCAGTGGGCTTAGCTGCAAACACCTCTCTACCTGCTAAGCCTACCTTGCTGGCTCCAGATTCTTTTTTTTTTCTTCCTCCTTTTGTTCTGTTTTTAAAGGGAAAGAAAAGAAGGAGGAGATTAGAAATACTCACGAATGAGTATGGATCATGATGCTATTAGAAGGTTAATTACAGTCACAAAAATTGGTTAGTAAGAGTCTAAGAAAATATCAAAAAATACTGTAGACTTTTCCATAATTTCTCATAATGCAGTGCTCTGACATCATGAAAGCATTTTTATCTCAGTGTTTTTCACAACACACTTGAAGAAACTATTGAGGTACCAGGGTGAAAGGAAAAGGCAGTAAGACCTTCTGCTTCCCACAGAATGTTTACTAAGATTTAAGATGTAATGCCTCAGAGTTCCTGAATCTCATCTGTGAAGTGGGATAGCTAATAACCATGAGGCTGAGATCAAATAAGATCCAAGTCAAATGTTGGGTATAGAGCCATATATAACTCCATGAGTGTTAACAGCTTTTTCACATGAAAACAATAAATAATCAAAGCTTCCCAGGCTGAGTAAAGTAGATAAAGAACACCTTCAACTTTCTGTGGTTGGCTCCTTCTCTGAATATTTTGTGATCATGACCTCTCTCACCCTGATAATGACATTTTGAGGTAGGAGAGCTGATGTATTTGTTTCCATGTTACCTAGATTCCTGACTAAACAGGAATTGCCATCTGTTTGAAGATTGACCAATATTTTAGAGCTTTGCTCTTGAAATATTAATCACTATTGGTTCAGTGTGTACCAAGCCTTGAGTATTATGAAGAGTGTGTAAGTGCTCTCTAGAGCTAGAGGTGGGGCTTAACGGCACAATGTTTGCCTAGCTTGTAGGAGGATCTGGGTTTGCTCACAGAACTACAGAAATAGATATGTGACAAAACAAATAAGTGCTCCATGATGTTAGATTATCATTCAGTCTTCATGCTTCTTAGGAAATGAAAATTAATCATTATTTACATTTTGTAAAACAGACTAAGTCTCAGAAAGGTTAATTATTCAAAGTGTGCCTTGTCCCCAACACTTGCAGTCCCATTCATTGCTCCTATGATGACATGTTACAGATTACAGACAATGCAAATTGTATATAATGCCATTTGATGGATAATATGATAAGACAGATTTATGGGAGCCAAACGTTATTTATATTTGACAGGGAACATTTATTTATCTTGGTTTTTCGAGACAGGTTTCTCTGCGTAACAGCCTTGGCTGTCCTGGAACTCGCTTCATAGACCAGACTGGCCTTGAACTCACAGAAATCCTTCTGCCTCTGCCTCCAGAGTGCTGGGATTAAAGGTGTGAGCCACCACAGCCAGCAACATTTTTGAGTATACCTATTTGAAAAAAGTTTTGTTTGTTTTGTTTTGCTTTTTGAGACAAGATCTTGCTGTGTAGTGGTTGTCCAGCCTGGCCTCCATCTTTCAATCCTCCTGTCTCAGCCTCCTAAGTGTCAGGCATGTATCACCACAGCTGGCTCAAATAAGTACTTCTGGTCTAGCTTAATGCCTTAAAAAGCCCCATCTCAATTACCCACGTTTCCTTGACTATGCTTGTGTCCCACATCCATGATGGGCATGAACAATGTGACTCTTGTGACATCTGTTGGCCCTCAAGCAGTTGTGTCTGTGCCAAATTTGCTTACTAATACTTTCCTCAAGGCAGAGGAGGTAATCAAATATTGGCAAGGTTAGGACAGGAACAGTAGCTTCCAGCAACACTCAAGGAAGGAGGAAGAAAAGTTTTCTTCAATGAAGCATTAAGTATCCCTGGTTAATTCCTGTTATAGATATTCTTGCCACACAACCTTAAAATCTGTCTCTATTCATACAAGGGATTGTATAAAATGGCATAAAATTCCAACTGTAGAACTTGACATTTATTTAGAGATTTGTAAATCCCTTGAAGATTATCTTCTGTAAATATTATTCACATTTTTAACTGCAAACGACAAAGTACTGAAATATTCAACAATTTTCCCTTTGTCCTGTAGAGATTAGTCTCAGAAACTTAAGAACTGTTTAGCTTCACTACTGAGCAACTCATGCTCATGTGTTTTTAAAAACTATCAACTAAGTATCCCTGTTAGTTTGTGCATAATTCTGTGTTGGTAAAGTTGAGGTCTTTTTTATTCTTTAGTTTAATTTTATGTGCATTGGTGCTTTGTCTGCATTTGTGTCTGTGTAAGGGTGTTAGATCCTTGGAACTGGAGCTACAGACAGTTGTGAACTACCATGTGGGTGCTGGGAATTGAACCCAGGTCCTCTGGAAGAGTAGTCAGTGTTCTTAACCACTGAGCCATCTCTACAGCCCCATGGTAAAGTTGAAGTCTTAAAAAGCCAAATGCTGCCAGGCAGTGGTGGCGCACGCCTTTAATTCCAGTACTCGGGAGGCAGAGACTACCAGATCTCTGTAAGTTTGAGGCCAGCCTGGTCTACAGAGCGAGTTTCAGGACAGCTAGAGCTATAGAGAAACCCTGTTTGGGGGTGGGGAGAGCCAAATGCTAAGGAAGTTAAAAATCTTAATATTGAATACTTGTCTTTGAATTATTATCTGTACCTATGTGAGGCAGGGGAAATGACATAGACTAGCAAGAATGGGAATAGACTCAGCTTATTTCTGGGTTTTGTTTTGTATTGTTTTTTGTTTGTTTTGCTTTGGCTTAGTTTTTAAATTTTGTTTTTATTCATGTGTGTCTGTGTCTGCAGGGACCAAAAGACAGCATCAGCTCACCTTTGAATTGGAATTACTGATGGTTGTGAGCTGCCCAATATTAGTGCTGGGAACTAAGTGTAGTAAACACTCTTAATTACTAAGCCTTATCTCCAGCCCTGTGGGTTTTTTCATTATATAGCTCTGGCTTACTTTGAACTCAGTATGTAGACCAGGCTGGCCTCAAATTTCAGTGATTTTTTTTGCATTGGATCTGTGCCGCCACCATACCTACCTGTCTTACTTTATCTGTTTATTAACTTTACAGTGATAATGATTAAGGACTATATGCATGCTAGGCAGATGCTTTACTAGTGAGCTCAATCCCCAGCCCTTTAATTTTTTTTTATTTTGAGACATAGTCTTGCTAAATTTCTCAAGGTATCCTTGAGTTCTCCTTGAGTAGCTCAGGCTGCCTCCCACTTTGAGTCCTCCTGCCTCAACCCCCAGAGTAGCTGGGACTGCAGATGTGTGCAGTCACAGCAGTTTATCTTAAATACCCATCCTTTCTCCAGAGCTACTGAGGTTTTTTTTGTTTTTGTTTTTTTTTTAAGATAGAACCAAACCCTCTTCACATCAGATTTGGCACAAGAATTATATTATCAGTGGATTAGCTCGAATTTATTTTGTAACTGTAGGTATTCATACTTTCTGAATGGAAAAGAAATATTCTAGTGGAAACTGATTTGATAAGTTATACTAATTGTCAAATAGTAACTGTTGAGTACTTACTAAGTTTTTTTTTAAAAAAAAACAAAAGTAGTGTTTCTTGGCTCATTTGTATCTTTTCCATTCACTTTGAAATATCGTCTTATGTATTCCATTTTTTTTTCCTCCAAATTTGAAATGGAGTTGGTCTTTCCTGCTAAGGATCCTCCAGTACAGACTTTGCCACAGCTCTTAGCAAACCTGGCTAAAACCCTGGCCTTTGACCCATTGACTGCCTTCCTAAAAAAAACATGGGTTAATTCAACACACAAGTACACTGGCTGCTGCTGTAACATCTTACAGATTTCACAGTACAAAGGCAGTGTTGCTTTTTTGTTCTTGGTTTAAAAATAACTTGTACTTCAGCTAAAATAACTAGATTAATGGCCAAAAGCCAGTATAGAAATGGATTTTTCCATGATTGGAAGGGGCCAACATTTCTGTCGTTAACCCTAAATAACAAAGAATTAAACTATACTTGTTGAATTTATCCAGCTTAAGAACTCTTGTTTTCTTCAAAGCTGGTTGTGTAGTCTTAAGTTTCAGTTAAAATCTATGAATTGTTTAGATAGTGATACTTATTTCTTGGCCTTTTAGATAAGATTGTGTGTGTGGATAGTGACTTATGTATGATGTTCACTGTTCATCATAAGATTTTAGAGTTAGTAAGTATTTCAAGAAATTTTTTGTTTTTGTTTTGTTTTTGTTTTTCGAGACAGGGTTTCTTTGTAGTTATGGAGCCAGTCCTGGAACTAGCTCTTGTAGACCAGGCTGGCCTCTAACTCACAGCCTCCTGAGTGCTGGAATTAAAGGCATGCACCACCACCGCCCGGCTTCAAAAATAATATTTTTTTAAAAAAATCAAATTATGAGCCAAGTGTGGTGATCACACCTTTAATCCCAGTTCTTGAGAAGCAGAGGCAGACAGATCTCAGAATTCAAGGCTAGCCTGGTTTACATGGTGAGTACCAGGCCAGCCAAGGCTACATGGAGAGACCCTGTATTAGAAGAAAAAAAATCAACAAATTATGGGGCCATGGGAAATAGCTCAGTTGGAAAAGTGCTTGTTCACAAGCATGAGGACCTGAATTCAATCCCCAGCACTGGTATAAAACCTGGCATGGTTGTGTGTTCTTGTAACACCAATATTCACCAATTATTAGAGACTCGTGGATGATTGGGGCTTGCTGGACAGCCACCCTACCCTAATAGAAAAGCCTTTGGATCCAGTGAGAGACCTAGTTTCAAGAAACAAGGTGATAGTTAAGATAGCTAAGGTTGACTACTGGCCTCCACATGCATGCACACACGCACACACACACACATGCACAGGTATACACAATCAAATTATACTTTTATTTTTTATAAGTAATATGCTTAGAGAACAGATCTAGTCATCTTTGTATGACTTCTTATATGCTACAGAACAGGTTAGCTATGTAGTGGATTCCTCTTACTTTTATCGTTTACTCTCAGCTTCATAAGAATATCACAGGAATTTTAGACATTCATTGCATTTAAAATAGTTTTATTTTTCAATTAGAAAGTGACCATTTTCTAATGAGGATTTTATTCCTGTTTTGAAACAACAACATATAGTTACATATTTCAGGCTGACTTCAAACTCCTTGTGTAGTAAAGGATGATCTTGAACTTCTGATCTTCTGCTGCACACCTCCCAAGTGCTAGGATGTAACATGAGGGCCTGCTCATTGGGGTTTCTGTCCTGCCCGGTTCCCACAGTAGTTATGCCCCAAAGAAAATACACAGAAGTCTATATTAATGATAAAACTGATTGGCCCATTAGCTCAGGCTTTGTATTAGCTCTTATGACCTATATTAACCCATTATCTTATCTATGTTAGCTACATGGCTCAGTACCTTTTTTAGCGGGGCAGGTCATATCTTGCTTTTTAGGTGGTTGAGACAGGACTGGGAGGAATGGGCTTCTTCCTTTCTAGAATTTTCCTGTTCTCATCGCCCCGCCTCTACTTCCTGTCTGGTTGACCCACCTATNATACACAGAAGTCTATATTAATGATAAAACTGATTGGCCCATTAGCTCAGGCTTTGTATTAGCTCTTATGACCTATATTAACCCATTATCTTATCTATGTTAGCTACATGGCTCAGTACCTTTTTTAGCGGGGCAGGTCATATCTTGCTTTTTAGGTGGTTGAGACAGGACTGGGAGGAATGGGCTTCTTCCTTTCTAGAATTTTCCTGTTCTCATCGCCCCGCCTCTACTTCCTGTCTGGTTGACCCACCTATACTTCCTGCCTGGCCAATGAGCATTTATTTAAAACATGATTGACAGAATACAGACAATTATCCTACACCACTAGGATTACACTTTACACCACCTTTCCCAGTGTATGTAGAACTGGAGATGGAACCCAGGATTTTATGCTTACTAGACAAATGTTCTACCAAGTAAGCCACATCCCCATGAAAGTATTAGATTTTAAGAATTATTGAGTTCTCCTAGATTGCTGATGGGATGGCAGAGTGATCTAGCTACTTTGCCGACAGGCCTGGCAGCATCTTATAAAGTTAAACACGCACCTACCCTGTGATGCAGCAGTTGAACTCCTGTGTATTTATCCTAGAGATATAAAAATTTACGTTCATACACAGACCTGTACATGATCATTCATACCAGCTTTAGTTGGAATAACCCCAAGCTGGAGACAACCCAAATGCTCTTTGTTATATAAATTGGTAAGCAAACTACTTTGTGAAAAAACTACTCTCAAAGGGTCACATAATGTATGATTCCATTTACATAGCATTCTCATAAGAGCAGAGTTAGAGGTGGGTGGGGAAGGGTGACTAGGAAGGGACACAGATTTTTGTGTTGAAGGGACCATCCTGCATTATGATTGAAGTGATGACTGTGCAGATCCATATACATGATAAAATTTTGTGCAGATAGTCCTCTCTGAAAACAATAACGAATACAAAGATTGGCCCATAGTGTTGTATAAGTAGCTTTTTAATGGGTTTGAGAATGTACTGTGGTTATAGAAAATGTCATTGTGGGATCTAAGGGAAATTATGTCTAGGAACAATGTGTTTTGTGGTTTTCATAGTGTGTGTATGTATTTGCATGTGTATGATGCATGAGTGTAAGCATGTACGTGACATAGTATGTGTAAGAGAATGACTTTCAAGAGTTGTTTCTCTTCTTCCACCATGAGTTCTAGAAGTCAAACTCAGGTTGTCAGGCTTGTGCAGCAAGTGCCTTTATCTGCTGAGCCATTTTACCAGCATACATTTGCATATATATTTTTTAATAACTCCTTATGAGGCTTAACCTATTTTAAATTGAAAGTTTAAAGGGGGGGTTAAGAAGAGACTAGATCAATAGCTGCTGTGTCTACAGATATACAGTACTAGGTACTAAGGGTTCATCTTGAAAAGAACGGGAGCCAGAGGCTTTGGGGGCTTCTTGGCCACTTAAAGACCTAGGACAGCTGCCTGCTTCAGTGATACAAGATAGGTGGATTTCCAATTAGGCTAAGCAGAGTCACTTTTGTGTTTTTCTTTTCCCTCTGATAGAAACACACACAAACACACACCACATAAATCTATATATAGTGCAGAGATCTAAATGGAACATCTGTTGACAAAAAAAATCTAAAGAGAATTTGGGCAATATGGCTGGAGAGATAGCTTAGTTGGTAGAGTGCTAGCATAGCGTGTGTGAAACATTGAGTTCTATCCCTAGCACTACATAAATTGGACATAGTGATAATATGCTCCTGTAATCCCAACACTTGGAAGATCAAGGCAGTGGGATCAGAAGTCCCAGGTTTTCCTTGGCTACATAAAAAATTTGAAGCTTACCTAAAGTACATAGACATGTGAGGGAGGGAGGGAGAGAGGGAGGGAGGGTGGAAAGGAAGCAAGCAAGCAAGCATCATGGGAGTAATAGAGTGGTGGCCGGCTTACAGGTACTCAAAGGATCTATAGAGAAGTATTTGGAGTAAGTGAGCTATTCACCCTAGGATCCTAATGGACAAGAACAGAGACAAGGACACACAGGGCTGGTATAGAAGTATGTATGCATATAATGTTGAACTCCCATTCCCTTCCCTATTTCAGCTGACTCTGAGAATAGATCTCTTATGCTTGCAGACCAGAGATTTAATCTGAGGGCATGTTGGAGCTTGGGCCTTAAAAATGTCCGAGGTAAAACTCCACAGAGGAATTTGGCAGACAGTGATTCGGTATACTCTGGTTCTCAACCCCCATTCATGACTGATAGAAAGGCTAACTATCTGTTGGATGCTCTCCTTTCTACCTGATGACTGGGAATTAGCAATGTCTCTGTGGAAATATTGGCCCTGAGTGCTATCCATGACCAGACTCCCCATGTCTTTGCTCTCTAGATACTGTGATTGAAGTCACTCATCAACCCTAAGCTTTGCAGCAGCAAGAAGAGCTTTACTTGTAAATATCAGCTGATTTATTTAAAAAGAAGTGTGTGTGTGTGTGTGTGTGTGTGTGTGTGTGTTTACCACATGTGCACAGGTGCCCACAGAGGCCAAAAGAGAACATCAGATCCCCTGGGCCTGGAGTTAGTAGCTTTTACCTGCCTGGTATGAACACTGAAAACTGAATTTGAATCCTCTATAAGAGCAATATGTGTTCTTAACCACTGAGCTATTTCTCCAGCCCCCAAACTTTAAAGATCACCAGAAGTAGCCAAGATGGTGGTACATGCCTTTAATCCCAGCATTCAGGGGACAGAGGCAATCTGGTTTATATAATGAGTTTTAGACCATCCAGGGTGACATAGTGAGACCCTGTCTTTTAAAATAAATAAATCAATCACCAGAAGACAAGCATGGTGGCACACACTTATAATCCCAGCGCTCTTGAGACTGAGACAGGAGGATTGTGAGTTTGAAGCAGCCTGAGCTAGAGTGAGAAAGAGTAAGAGACTGACCTTGTCTCAAACAAATAGAGGCTAGAAAGAAAGTTTAGTAGTTAAGAGCATTGGCTGCTCTTCTAGAGGACTGCGGTATGTTCCCAGCACCCACATGGTAGCTCACAACCATTTGTATCTCAAGTTCATGGGGTCCAACACTCACTCTTCTGATCTTTGTGGGCACCAGACACACATATGGTACAGAGACATACATTCAGCCAAAATACTCATACACATAAAACAGTAAAATAGTTTTTAAAACTAAATAAACAAAAATACATAAGTTGGATAAAAGCCTTTAGTTGGATAAAAAAAGTAATTAGGAGATGATGCCACGGGGAACTGAGCTAGAATATCAACACCTACAGTTACTCAGAGAAGACACAGCATTATAAGCCAAAACTGGAATGGTGATTTTAAAAATGGAAAGAGTTAAGTACTTAAGAACTCTTAGAAAAAAATTACATTTATGTATTTTATACATCATCATACATGCATACATATTTAAAAGCATTTTATGACCAAGCAGTGATGATGCACACCTTTAGTTCCAGTACTTGGGAGGCAGAGTACTGGATTTCTGTGGCAGAGTCCAGCCACAGAGTTCCAGGACAGCCAGAGTTATTATACAGAGAAACCCTATATTGAAAAACTGTAAACAAACAAACAAGTAAATTAAAAAAAGAATATACACACACCTGTAATCCCAGCACTCAAAAGGCTGAGGGAGAAGGATCATGAGTTTGAGGCCAGCCAGGGCTACTAAAAGCAAGACTTTTTCTCAAAAGAAAACAAAAATCAAAAGCTAAAAAAAGAATAAAAGAGTTAGGATGGAAGAAGATACCAGAAAGTGGAAAGATTTCCCATGCTCTTGGGTAGGTAGAATCAACATAGTAAAAATGGCAATCTTACCAA
>LOJH01006858.1:18085-31410 GCA_001685095.1 Ellobius talpinus | reverse complement strand
GGGGGATCTTATGACCCCGAAGAAGGGAAGGGGAGCCTGGGCGCAAGCTGGGATTGGCTAGGAAGAGAGAAGTAGTAGCCTGGGAAAGAAGCCCCTGCAGAATGACCAGAAAGTTTAGGGGGTTGAGGAATGTCTGTGCTCCCTTTCCAGGGCTTCTCCCGCCAGTCAGGAACACACTCACCCCTCCGATGGATCTTCTGGTACAGGAACAGGGCCCCTTGCTGGGACCGCACAGACACATCAAACCATTTTTTAAAAATTCTTAATCATTCAAACAATAGGCTACAAAGGGAGCTACCATAGAGGAAATTTCCAGAATGTGAATTTTCAAGGTAATAGTACAACTGAAGAAAAACAAAGATGAAAGGTGAAGGTCAGTGTTCCTACTTTATGTCGCACTTTTTTTGTTTTGTTTTGTTTCGTTTTTCAAGACGGGGTTTCTCTGTCTAGCAGTTCCGGCTGTCCTGGAACTTGCTTTGTAGAGCACGTTGACTTCAAACTCACTGTTATCTGCCTGCCTCCATCTCCCCAGTGCTATAATACAAGGGGTTAAAGGCTATACCATTGCCCTGTTGAGATGGAAGTGTGTCTTGTAATGTTGAGCAAAGAACAGAGTTTCTTCATACAAACAATGCAAAATTTTCAAATTAGAATTTAAAACCAACGCTGAATTTATAATGTCCAAAGATTTAGCTGATGTTATCGAGGAAGCTTGTTCAGTGTAACTCATTATTTGCCTTCTTGTTAAATGTCAGCATCACACCTACCAGAATGTATAAAAGTAAGGAATGAAGGGATTTACTTCACAAGACAATAGAGGAAACACAGCTCTATACTTACTGAGGGAGTGTAAACTCTTCAATTTTGAAAACAGAACTGTCAAGAAGGCCCAGCATGTATAGGCACTTGCCACCAGGCCTGATGATCTGAGTGTCATCCTTGGCACCTCTACATGTGTGCCATGATATGTGGAAATGGGCACAGTACACACAACACAACACACACACACAGGCAGAGAAACAGAGAGAGAGAGAGACAGGGACAGAGACAGGTGAAATAAGTGTAGAAAACAGTTTGATGGTTTATTTGAAAAGTTACGTTTATTACTACATGTTTCATCTATTTTCTAAGTAGTTAGTTATGAACAACAAAAGCAAACACATGTCCGTGCAAAGTCCTTATAGAAATGCTCACAGCACTTTTATTGCAGCAGCAAATACTCACAAGCAATCTATCTATTCTTCAAGAGACACACAAAAGTGCCCACTCCAGCGTAGCTATGCACTGGTTTACTTATCATTTCTCAAGCTTAATGGCATATGGATGCCAGCAGCAGCATGGATGAGCATTGGAGTTAGGCATAGGTGCACCTCCTTTCAGCACTGCAGTAGTTCATATGCAGCACTGATTCCTCCATTTGATGCAGTATCCAAAATCATCCTCATCCTCATCAGAGTAGGTCTTACACATGCCTCTCACTCTTTCACATCTCTCTAGTCTGTGCATTGGTGACATGTTACTTCTGGCTGCAGTCAAGAAAAAGAAAGACATGAAAGTGGAAAGAAACTCTCTGGAAAGAGAAAGGAGTCAATGGAAGGGATACTAAAGGAAAGTTGGAGCTGAATATGGTCAAGGTACCTTTTATACATGTGTGAAAATGTCACAGTGAAACATGTTACCATGGATAATTCACATTTCTTTAATGTCTATGTCTAAACAAATACATACATATACATGAAGTTATAGCTGTATTATTTTATATGAGTTAAAATTATGCTCTGATAATGAAATAATAGGGTCTGGGAGGAGGAGCAACTGCTCATTGTTTTTACAGCTCAGCAGTCGTTTGGGGAAGGGATGAAACTACAAGCATCTTGCTTGCCCCACATCATCCTGGAGCTCCTGGATCTACAATTTTTATTCTCCATTTACTATACTGACTTACTTGATCACTCACTTATTAAAACAATATTTATACTTTTACTAGCTTGTAAATATTTCATTTTACAACCTTTAAAGCAAATGTCATTGTTCTTCATATCTGTCCCAAAAGGCTTTGCTGTCCATGGCTTTGTTGTCCGTTGCAGACACTTCTTTATTTTTAATTATTAATGCTTTAAAGATTGATCTTTTATTTAAAATATATTCTTCTCTCATACAATACATCCCAACAACAATTTCCCCTCTTCCACGTCCTCCTAGCTCCTCCCAGCTCCTCCCACCTTTTTCCCTCAGATCCACCCCTTTTTCAATTCCTCTTCAGAAAAGAGCAGGCCTCCAAGAGAGGATCACCAAACAGGACAAAGCAAAATACAATAAGATGCAAACCAAGATACAATAAAACAAAGCTATAATTCTTATGTAGAGGTTGGACAAGACAACTCAGGAAAAGAGTCTTAAGGGCAGACAAAAAAGTCGGCAATATTCTCAATTTTAGTAATATCTTTTTTAATTTAATTTAATTTTTTATTGATTTTATTAAACTATACTTTTTTTTTCTCTGCTCCCCTTCCTTCTTCTCACCTCCCCTTCAATCTTTTCCCATGGTTCCCATGCTCCCAATTTAAGGTCATCAAGCTAACAGCCATAAAATATAAATAGAGGGCCTGGTGCAGATCCATGCAGGCCCCATGCTTGCCATTTTTTAAAATTGCTTTTTTATTTTTGAGATTATAAAATAATTACATCATCTCCCCTGTGCCTTTCCCTACTCTAAACCCTTTTACATACCCCTTCTTGCTCTCTTTCAAATGTATGCCCTACTATTTGTCTGTATTTTATATGTGTTTGCTACGTTATTTATTTTCATCTAGTCTTAACCTAAATCCTTACATGATAATTTGATTTGTTGTGATTCTTGACACCTACTGATGTAGTCTAGTTGCAACAGCCTAGTGATTATGCACAACTGACAGTTACTGGGGAGACTAAAGTGCTTCCCAGGTGCAAATAAAGGTAAAAACTCACATTGTGTGGCTTTAAAAAAAACTGTCGAAAGCAATAATATGATGTTCTGAGATTCTGAAATCATTATTTCATATGTTAAACTATGTAAAAATTTAATATTTTTATAGAGAAAACTATGATAAAGGTATAAAAGTGGTCTTACTTAAGGGTTTTATTGTAAAAAGTA
Source organism: Ellobius talpinus (assembly GCA_001685095.1). Classification (NCBI taxonomy): domain Eukaryota; kingdom Metazoa; phylum Chordata; class Mammalia; order Rodentia; family Cricetidae; genus Ellobius; species Ellobius talpinus. The sequence goes on along the minus strand of LOJH01006858.1, from coordinate 28,277 downwards.
ATCTACAACAGAATTTTTCCCTTTAGAATAAAAAAATCCTTAAAGTCAGATTTTTATTTTCCAAATTTTATCAGTGTAATTATTTATTTGGAGGCCATCATTCCACCTATAAAAAGACACTTAATAATGTCCATCAGAATTGTATGTTAGATAATTCCCATAATAGAAAAGAAAATGTAGAACAAGTTTACACAAATATTGAGAATAAATGTGACCAAGTTTAGGCTTAGATTATGCAACCTCAGAGGAAGTCCTACCAGCTTAGAATCTAAATGAAATTCATAGGGCTCCCACTGGGTAAGGCAGGCACTTTGTGGCTTGCCAGTATTTTCTGGGTAGATAATACACAAGTGTCAGAAACCCTGCTGAGCAGCCTTACTGCACAGGATGTTTTTGTTGGAGAACAGGAAGTTAAATGAAAGGAGAAGAGACCAACAAGAGTGACATATAAACACATGTGGTTCTTTAGGGACTGGAAGCTAACTGATGAAGGTAGATTGTGGCCACTGGCATATTTTAATGAAATTTAAACTTTTCAGAACTGTGGTTAGTAATATTTAAGGTGGAGAAAAGTATGCTTGAGGCCTGTATTTCAGACTGTTGTTAAAACTGTTGCTGGGACTTTAAAAAATTAGTCAGCATCCCTTAGTCATTATGTCTTGCCAACATTAAATTTGCAATAATTCTTTTCAGATGCCATAAATTCACAAAAAAGGATGACTTATCTTAAATCATTAGTCACATAAAATTACTGAGTCTTTGTTTTATCATTATTTGAAAGAAAAAGAGTAATATCCAAATTCTATAAAATCATATGATCTGGAAAAAAAAGATGTGTTAAAAATGAGTTTTGTTGTTTCTGTGTGTGTGTCTATGTGCATGTATAAGCCGCTGCATGTATGTATGTGTATGAAGATCTGAGGCTAAAATTGGGTGCTTTTCTTCCTTCACTATTGAGGCAGAGTCTCACTGAACCCAGAGCACACCTTTGGCTATTTTAGACTATGGTAGGGACCCACTGCTACTGTATCCCATGCTCTGGGACTATAGGTATGTCTAAACCAATATATACCGCCACACTTCCCTTGTCTTTATGTGATGCTGAGGACCAAACTCGTCCTTACACTTGAACAGCAGTCCTTTAGTCACTGAGTTATCCTCCAGACATGTTTTAAAATAAATTTATTTATTTTAAGTTGCACAGAGGAGTCATAAATTTGCCATACATACATTTTTAGATAAGAATTATATTCCTTAGCATTCATATGAATATTCATTAATTAATACGTATGCAAAAGTATACAATGCTATATAAAAATGAAACATGAGTATAAGAACATTTTATTAGGTGACTGGAATTAGTGGACACAGATCACATTAAAATCAAAAGAGGTCGTGGGTAAAAGGACACAGTATTTCTTCACTTATTCTGTAGTACTTCTTATAAACTACAAGAGAAAGAGGATTATGATAATGAATTCTGATAAAAAAAGACAAACCTCAAATTCTGATTTGGTATCTCTGTCAGGAAGATATATTTCAGGAAGCTTTTTAGAAGTCTTTACCATAAATGTGGTTGAAGGGTACAGTAACCATCATTTGTCAGTTCGAGTCCTGACTGAACCGTCTCAGGAAACTAAGAGTTAAAAACCCAGTTAACCTGATTCAATTCTAGTCTCTCACGTTCTTCATGGATTGGGCTCTTTACCATCTCTCTCTTTCTCTCATATATACAGCATTTATATATTCAAAATGTGTATATATGTGTGTGTGTATGGATATACCTTTCTATGTGATACCACATTGCTTTTCTGTTAATGACTTTTCCCATGGTCTCATGATTCCCTTGGGGAAACAGAGGCAGAACTGAAAATGTATGGGGGTAGGATTGAGAAGCCATGTGCTTGTGCAAGGTATGTGTTGACACTAAGACAGAAGAAAGTTCATTGAGAAGTTAGACCTTGAACCACAGATCTTTGAAAATAAAATATTTGTGGGGTAGATGTGGTGAATGAATGTGGGTACCTGTAAGAGTTGTAAAATGGAAGCTAAGTCTAGATAAGTTGTCATGGGTTTGAGCACAAATAGGATTTACACAGGTTAGAGAATACCGTGAAAAAATAAGATGAGAGAGTCCAATTCTTTCTAGATAAGAGAGCTGGGAAAACTTGGACAAATCAAGAAAAATCACATAAAGTGGCAGAATTTTAAGATTAATTTTGAGTTACGCACTGTACAAAGCTACATGGGTCAATATGAGAATAAGGAACACCACTGGAAGTGATGGGGGCCATTGCAAATTAGGTCAAGCAGGGGCTTTCTGGACTTTTAAAATTTCCATCACAGCATTTGATCTAGTTTATAATTCCAGGTCCTTTTCTATCTCCACTCCTAGCTAGCATTCTCTCTCTTTTTTTCATTCAGTAACCCAATTAATACTTTTAAGAGACATCCTAAGGCTTTTGCACCATGTGAAGTTACCTGCCAGCATCTGTGTCTGTGTGTTCTACCTCTCCCAATTAACAAGGACACAGACCCCACACTCTGATAAACTGCACGCACATTGACTGAAACTGGTTGCTCTCCTTTCCCATCAATTCAAGATTACCATACTCAACACACACAGTGGTTTTCTATCTTCACATAACTTCTAAAATATGTTCTGCTTTCCAAGTTCACATACACAGAACTAAGTGAGTTTATCCCACTGAGATTTGTTCCAGTGATCATATCCTTTCAATAAATGGCAAAACTTCCTTGGTGAGTGCCTAGACAAGAAATATTTGAGTAATTTTGTCCTCCTCTTTGTCAGTCTCTGACAAACTCCAGTTGCTACACTCTTACAAATCAATAATTCACTTGGCCTTTATATTTTCACTTGTTTATTTGTGTGCCATTGTGATATGCACCTGCTTGGGTGTATGGGTGTGTGAACCTGGGTACATACATGCAGAGCTAAAGAAGAATATTACATTCCTTCCTCTGTATTCTCTGGGAAAAAGTCTTTAACTGAATCTACAACTCACCTTCAGTAAACTGGCAGGCCAGTAATCTTCCAGACACCTGACTCTGCACATGATGCTGGGGTTACAAGCGCAGATAGCCATGCTTAGTTTTTAATTCTGATATAAGCAGAAAATCACAAAAGATTTCTGAAGTATCCTCTTCATGTTTCTAGCCTTTCATTTTGAACAAGTGCAGTGGCTTCCATGTACAGTTGAGAGCGTTTTGATTTCTCTCAATGGATTACTAACTGGTGGGAATTGTCCCAGACATGCTAGGGCAGCCTGCTTAAAGAGCTGACTCTATTGTTGCCTAGAAAACAACTAACCATTTCAACTTTAGCTAGCCCCTAACAAGCTATTCTTGTAGAAGGCTTGTGGTAGCAATGACTCAGTAATGGGTTAGGTAAAATCACAATGTTCTAATCTTTTCTTTAATACAATTAATAGATTCATTGCAGAAAATATGGTTTAGTTTTATCTGGAATTATCAGTATGTCTGCAGCTAACGTATACCAATACAATAAAGTTTTAAATAGACAATTATTCTTATAAGATGCAGAAATGTCATTCCTGACCACATGACAATGTTAGTGGTTTTTTGCTTACATTCAAACTTTTAATTTCTGTGAGAATGGCTGATTTGTGTCTACATGTGTTTCACTTCTCAAAGGAGGTATTTATCAACATATGTGGGCATTTTTATTTTCATCTTTAAAGGAACAATTGCTGCTGGTATCCAGCGAGAAAAGCCCTGGATGCTGTGACGTGTCCTGCCCGTTGATATGCAATGTAACATGTAACTCTTCTAAAGAGAACTATTCAGACCACAGTACCAAGAGTGCCAGCTGCCAATGACTACCATAAGATATAAAACTACTTTTCCGTGTGTATGTTGCAAAGGAACACATGGGATAATCTGACCATTTAAAGATATTGAAATCTGAAAAAGAAAAATACACTAAAAGTACCAATATGTACTTAGAAAATAATCTCTTCATGATGGAACTCATCCTTTCATTGAATTAAAACACTGAAATTGATCAATCACATACACACACACACACACACACACACACTTCAGTATAGCCTAAGCAGTAGCATCTTATTTCTCCCATGCGTGTGGCACTGGTGTAAATAATGTTTAGTATGAACTTGCTCCATCTGCTGTCTCTATCTGCACACAGGAATGAGCTCAGAGAGAGGCCACAATGAAAGAAATTATCAATTTCCTTCTCTTTCTCATCCAAATTCTAGCCCACGTGTGTCTCTTTAATAATTTCCCTTTCCATTAATTAATTTGCCAAAACCTATTCTATTATATTGGGTGAGTGGATGTTTCACAAGAAGTTTGATTTGATATAAATGGCTAAATTGTAATGCTATGGCAATAATAAAAAGCAGGCTTTTTGGGTGGATACTGTATGGATATTTTATGTAGCATTGCAGGTCAGAATGTTGAACACTCAGAGGCAGGAGAGGAACTGAGGCTGAACAAAGGAGAAAAGTGAAGATGAGTGTTTCTTCCTAATGTGTATCTCCTTGTGTAAGATCAGCTCTTTGATATAAAGAAAAGATTAAACTAATAATTATGTCTATATTCTTCTTTCTGAAATGTCCTCTATCCCTTTTGATTTACATTTCTCTCCACTAAATAATAATTATGAGGAGACCCTAGAGGTGATGTGAATTTTCTCTGCTACTTTGCTCTTATGCCTTGGTTATACTCTCTCTTAAGCACTTTGTATCTCATGGGAATGATCGTTGTTCTCAATATGTAGTCACCCAGCCTAGTACTTCACACATTTTCGTGGGTTAATACATTAACAGTGCATATCTATTAGCAGTCTATATCTCAGAGATACATGTAGTTTCTTTGACTTAGGCTTTCCTACTTTGTCAACTATACAAGACACAAAATTCTGAGTACTGTTCGAGGAATGTTCACAAATGGACTCAGTTTATTTCTGAATGTACCAATTAATATGTGAGCTAGAACCACTTTTGAATGACTCAGGATTAAATTTTATTTCATTTATGGAGACATACATATCTTGAAAATTTTGCTGGGAAGACTTAATTAGACTTGTTCTTCTTCTTGGGTTATGTGTATCTTTTCATCCGCCATCTTAAGTTCTAGATGCAGCAGTGAGTTCCAGGTCTTATGCAGAAAGCAATCCTAAATTCATTTTCAGAGCACTGGGTTTTACAGTGACCTTTACTCATTTTGCACTGATAACTCAAATCCAAACTACCATACTCAGGAAACCTCTTTTTGGCTGTAGGAAGGAAAGAATGCTGGAATTAGGAAACTGTATATGACAGACCCACAAGGAGAAAGTTTTAGAGACAAAAGATTATAGTGTGACCATCCTCAGATGCTGGGGAAAATTTAAGTGAATTCACTGTTGCCTTATATGAGGGATATCCTAGACTTCAGAAAGTGCCTTGGGACTAAGTAGGTTTTCACAAACGACTGAGTGATGAACTCAAAAAAACTTCTTGAAGACGATGGTAAAAGTGAGTCATAATTTACATTCTGCTGACTTTTTTTCTGCATCTTTCAATAGAATTAAGGATGCTCTATTCTGTTCTCATAAATAATCAATTCAAGCCCTATGTTTTATGCTGAAAACTATTACTAAAATTCATTGCAACTTAATTTTATCTTTCAAAAATATTTAGAATTAAGCCGTGGAAAACAATTTGTTCAAATATAACTTTCCTGGACATTTTGTGATTTCCTTTCCCAAGCATATTAACTAAATTATATATAAACATTACAAATGCATTGATCAAAGAGAAAAGATGAGAGTAAGAGAGAGGAGAGGAGGGGAGAGAGGAGAGAGAGTGTGTGTGTGTGTGTGTATTCATTTTCACCCTTACATCATTTCTGAAATTGCCACAACACTTCCCGAAATCACAGTTGTTTGAAAAGGCATTCCTCAGATTTCTGTTTGTTGTGTTGATATTGGCAAGGAATAAAGTCTGCATAGGGGCCAATCCACTATGACACTTCTTTATGGTGTATGATTCCATTAGTATACACTTATACATTGTATATAATTGCTTACATATTTCAATGAGAGTTGATCTTATAGGTTGCATAAAACCTGAAATATTTACTTACTTTATTTCTTGGGAAAAAGGAGTTTACTAACTCCTGCTTTACTTTAGAGTCTATTTTTTAAATTAGGAAAACAAAACAAAACAAAAAGAATGGTTGAAAAATTTGTAGTTGGAGTTATGAACAGATTCTACCAACACTGCTATTCTTCCATGGTGAACTTTGTCACGTTTTTATCTAGAATTGCAAAAGTGAAATTAGAGGGTTTTTTCTTTTTGGACAGGATTTTATGAAACTCAGGCTGACTTCAAAATTTCTATGTAGCCAAGGATGGACTTGAATTCCTGATACCCCTTGTCTCTGACTCCCAGTTTTCAGGTTACAGAGATTTGCTACTATAGCAGGCTATTGCTTTCTATGAAATAGAAATAATTCTTGGGAGGCATGGCAGGCTCTAGTGTAGGCTTCTCATCCTAAGAAAAGTTGAATTTGTGATTGAACAAATCTTGGTCTTGAGGGGCTTGTTGTTTAGCAGCCTTTCTGAACTTTACCTCCACAGTTGCCATTTTTACAGGCTATGACAAAAGTTATTCCAGAATTTCTTAATGTCTTCTCAGGTGCATCATTACCCCTAATTGTTAGTCAATGTCCAAATAATACTGTGAAAAAACAAATAAATAACCTCTTGTCTTGAAATGCATGAGTCACATTTTATCCTGACTCTGAAATATCTGCTTATGACTTTCCGAAGAATTCCTATCTGTTTCTTTCTCATAAGAGTACAATTTATACTGTTATATTAGCCTCAGATGATAGAGAATTTAAGTAGTATATGAATCTCAATTCATATACAATAAAAATCTGTACAGAATTATTCCCCAGAATAATTCTTTAACCTACAATTTCTTTTCATTTTATTTGTTTGTTTTATTCTTTAGATTACCTTGAATGTTTGGGGGTATGAGTGAAGGAAAGATTATGTGATCTCTTTGATACAAAAATACTCTGTCCTGTTTTCATAGCATATGTATGATTGAAATAAAAATGTCGATAGAAATTAAAAATTTCAATTTTTAAGAAAAAAATAAAAGAGTGGAGCAATAAAAAGTATTCCACTTCTATACTTTATGTATATTTGTAGTGTTTGGAAAATGCAGAAGAAAGCTAATTTACACAAATGGAAATTCCTTGCACTGAAAATTTAAGGACATAAATCAGTGATAGTATAATGTTATTTTAATTCTCTTTGAACAGGAATTTTCATGCAAATAATACTGAAGTTTAAACATTCAGAGGTTGAGGAGAAGCAAATAAAAATACTCTACTTAACATGTATAGGACCACTGTACTCTGGGCAGTTGTGGTTATGTGCCCAGGCCTGGCTAGACAAGTTCAAGCCAATCAAACAGCCCTGGATGAAGCCCAACTATAGGCTGAAGAGCTATTGACAGTTTACAGCTCCTGAGTGTTTTCTAAGGGTGTTGTCTCTGGTTGGTTGGTCATACTTTGGTCTTCAAACTCATGAGCACATGGAGATCCCAAATTTCATCCTGGGTTATATTTTACTTATGTGTTTGTGTGTGTACCCCTGCAATAGTAATTTATGCACTCCACATATGTGAACGCTAATACAGAGGCCAGAACAGATCATTAGATCTTCTAGAGTTGGGATTGTAGGTGATTCTGAGCTGCCCACCCTGGGTTCTTGAAACTGAGGACCTAAACTCAGGTCCTCTATATGAACAGTAAGAATTCATAAGCACTCAGCCATCTACACAAGCCCAGTGATGTACATTTATTTTCAAGTTCATTCTTTTACCATAGATTTGTGAGCTATGAAGTGAAAGTAAGCCTATTAGTTGCCTTTACTAAAAAAAATATAGTATGCCTCTTCTGATACTGAAAAGAAAATATCATCCAACATAGTGATAGTTATTGTTTTTCATACTGTGTTTGTCTATAATAATGAGATCTTTACAGGTTTAGTTCATGTATAAATTTAAAAGGAACTTACCATTTAGAAGTAATAGAAAAATACATAAGACTATTGACCCACAATATAATTTATACTACTCTGTCATCTAAGTGATTTATAATTTCCTGCCTGCATTGCATGTAAATGTTTCATTTTGTTGAAGGAAAGGATAAATAACTATGGTTATTAGTAACCTGAAGAAATATGTTGTAAAAAAGATACAGGTTTGAAATACATTTATTTAATTATTTACTAGTGTTAATTATTGCAAAACATAGGAAAATAACCTATTATGTGTTAGAGGCCATATGAAGCCTGGGGTATATAATGGCTATTAGACTAGACCATCTAAAATCAATGAATGAATGGGTTAATTTATTAATATAAAAATAAATTAATAAATTGAAATCAGCATTCTTATTTTGCTTTTTGAAGTCAATGAATATGTGTCACTTCATAAGAAAACCAATATTTTACTGTATACCTGCTTGGGAGGGATAGTCCTTCAGGGAAACCTTTCACCAAAATACAGTAAATAGTAATACAAGAAATACTTCAAAGAGAACCAATAAGGACTATAATTGACTTGTAATCATGAAAAAAGAATACCAAAAAGCATTTCACTAATACCCTATTATAGAATAAAAAATATAAGTTAAATAATCTAACACTGAGCTATTTTCACCTTATAGTTGATAATGCTCAGCAACAGTTTCCCAAAAAATACATAAACTCATCAGGAATAAATATTAAATATATATTACTGAATAAACATAATAGGATGAATATGCTTATTTTAATTTGAAACTTAGCAATCATTTTAGATTTCAATATATTGGAGTCTGAACACAGTGGAAGCCAAAGCTACTTTGTATCATATCCTGAAAATGCATGATAATATCCATAAGCAGCAAGAAATTAATATTAATATAATATTATCAGCTAAATTACACTTTCTTCATATCTCACTGGGTTTCCCACTAGTAATTATTTCATGTTGCAATTCAAAAATTTCATAGTAAATCTAGTAAAACAATATTCTCATTCTAACTTTTTTAAAGGAAGTATTTTTAACAAATAGCAACAGAAACCTTTGCAAATCCATTTCTACAAATACCTCTGATAAATATTTGCATATTACCTGGTAATATTGTGACCCAAAGGAGCAGAATAAAGAAAAAGAGATGAATCTTCATGGTACAGTTTTTTAAGCAAGAAGTAACAACAGATCCTCTTTGGAAAGCTGGTTTGTTTTGCATTCAAGAAGCAATGACCACTTTTATTTATAGAGCTTCCTGGGAAGGACTTTGAAACTTGAAAAACCAAAATCATTTGTATGTGTGGGCTAATTATTGTGCCATTTCCAAGAACATGGTTATGACATTATTAGTAGCAAATTTCCTCATAACAAAACCTCCTTAGATTAGCTATTTTTTTTCAAGACAGAGTTTCTCTGTAGCTTTGGGAGCCTATCTTGGAAGTAGTTCTTGTAGACCAGGCTGGCCTCAAACTCACATAGATCTGCCTGCCTCTGCCTCCCGAGTGCTGAGATTAAAGGCATGCGCCACCACTGCACAGCTGATTGGATTAGTTTTAATGGACCTTCCCAATAACCAACTTTTTCAGAACTAATTTTAATAAGGAATTTTTGTTTAAAATGGTTGCAAAAAGGGCAATGTTGAAAATTACAATTACCAGGCCCTCAGTTATAGGATATTTGTAGTGTTATCTATTCAAGTGTACCTATTATTAAGTCATTCCATGTTGTCTCAGGATATTAAAGCTGCATATTATGACTAAATTCTTGTATTTTACAATTTAAAACAACTAGAGGTCTGGAGATCACATGGTTGTTTTGATTATAAGATGCAATCATTTACATATAAGATTACCAGGAGTTCTATATTCACTGATGATCATGGGGAAGACTTCCACACATTTTAATGATAGTTTATCAATTTTTAACAATTACTCATTTAATTTAAACCTTCAAAATCTAAAACTTTTTATCATTCTTTTTATGGACCTGAAAGTGATGTCAGTTTCAATATGCATGCTTTTAACATCTTTATTCTACATATGGTAAAATCAATCTGCTGGGGGCTGGAGAGATGGCTCAGAGGTTAAGAGCACTGGCTGCTCTTCCAG
>LOJH01006858.1:0-14647 GCA_001685095.1 Ellobius talpinus | reverse complement strand
TATTGGCTAACTCTTACATATTAATTTAACCCATTTCCATTAATCTGTGTATCAAGACGTGGCTGTGGCTTACTGTCTAAAGTTCTAGTGTCTGTCTCCGGCAGAGCTCCATGGCTTCTCTCTGACTCCTTCTCCTTGCTCCCAGCATTCAGTTTAGTTTTCCTTGCCTAGCTAAGTTCTGTCCTGCTATAGGTCCAAAGCAGTCCTTTATTAACCAATGATATTCACAGCATGAAGAGGGGAATCAGAAATTACTGGATATGAATTTAAGATTTGTTGTAAAACAAGAAAATTTCAAACATATCAAGACTTTCTACCTGATGTAGTCTCTGTTTTAAATATTTCAATACTGGGGAACATAATTCTGAACCTAATCTTATTCCATTTCATATTTCTAATCTATTATGATAACTTCAGTCAAATCTAAATCTATTTTCTGCATCAATAAATCAATATAACATTGTTTTTGTCTAACAACATGCATACATTTGATTAGTCAAATTAGATTACAGCTGTTACTAGTGTACCAGCCTTGAAAAATTATTCTAATATCTTCTCTCTCTAGACACTGTAAATACCAATTGCCATCATGGGATCATATTAATGAAATGACTCAAAGTCAGTGACATTAATTTAAGAAGTCCTAATTCATTGATGTTTAAGATTGATACATATGACAGTAATAGTAATATTTCCTGCTGCCAAAGACATCAAAGATGAATGAAAAAAGAGAAGGAGGGTGAATATTCTTTGTGACTAATGTCTTGTAAGAAAGCAGGTGCTGGTCTGTATAAACTTCTGTTCTCATTTAATATGATGAAGGGAACTCTATTTTTAGGAGCAATAACTGTCATGTCCAGTTGAGTAGTGGTTGTTAACAGAGTCTAGAGAAAGCTGACGATGGACAGACAAATATGTCATCTTTTCTCTTGCAATTTCTTTCTATAAGAAATTAAACAAGTTACAAAAATGTGGGTATAAATTGAAAGTTAATAGCTTTACAAAAATTCTTTTAATAATATGGAATATGATGTTTTCTATCTATTCACAGTTATTATTTAAATCCTCTTGTGCTGATTATGGATCTCAATGTAATAGGTAAGTGAAGTTATATTTCTGAAGAAAGGCTTTGAGGATCTACCGAGGTCAGCATTGACCATGGAATTAGAGCAGAAAGGGGTATGTTGAAGAAAACACTCCTCGATTCATTTTCTTTCCACTGTCTTGCTCTGCCTAGATCTGGCATTCAGTACCTACAAAACATTCAGTTATTCATTATTTTAATGTTTAAATTTATTAGAAACCTTACCACCTTGGATGATAAAGCTGTACATGATGCATTTGTTAAATGATAGTGGGTCAATGAGAATAGTCACAACTTTTGGACTACTTACAATGTAACTCCATGAATAAAAATTAGCAAATTAATTCTATCATGTTCTCTAACAAATTATTTTTTAACTTTCACCACTTAAACAAGAATTTTTCCCCTACTTTTCATACACATTTTAGTTTGGTAAAGGGAGGAAAGAGATATAGTGGGTGAAGTCAGAATTATCCTTAGTTATATTCACTAAACACATGGCCATCTATATACTTCCTTGCTATTTTTCACTGAATATTTAGTAGTATTATAACCTTACATAAAGAAAATATGTAGAATGGGCTAGAGATGTTAAGAGCACTGGCTACTATGCCAGAGGATCAGGGTTGGACCTAAGCACACAAATGATGTTTCACAATCATCTTGTTTTCCCTATATTTGCAATTCTAATTTATAAAAATCTAGTTATAGAAAGGAAATGAATAAATCTCTAAACCCCAATTTCTACTTTCACTTGAGGTAGTCTGGTAACAATGTCATTATAACCTTAGACACTATGAAAGATATGTTTTAAGCTATTTTATAAGAAGTTCATGGCAGGCTCTATCCATCACCCTCCACAACTCCCATCATCATTTTCATTAGAAAATGATTTTTACTAAATATATTGAAAAAATTTAAAAAGAAATACCAAGCCTCTCAGGAGAAACAAGTTCTGAGAATGAGCTATATCCTAGCACTTCATGAGACAATTTAGAGAACACACATACTCCATAGTAAGTACCTGAGCTTACTTTCCTGGCCAAGGTTACTTGATAAGGCCATGAGAAATTAAACCAGGCCAGTTTGAGGGGCACCCCAGGACTGGGGCTGTGACAATTTTTATTTGGAGCAATCAGACCTCCTATATCTTTATCAGAAGCAGAATATAATGGCAATTGCCAGTACAAATGCAGTTGACAGGATACAATGATGTTTGCAAGATATACAGGGTACATCAGAGCAATTGTGCTGTTAAGCTTCCATACTTCCTTGACTACTAAGGCACATACAAAGACATACAGAGCAGCCCGAACTCTTCATTACCTGAAGGAATGCCCCAATTTCTCAGGATCTGGAAGGCATACATTGACCCAAGAGCCATGGACTCTAACCTAAAAACCTTATGACACATGTCTCTCAAGGTACCTAGGCTAGGCACTCCATGGTTCCCAGTACTCTATATCTTAAGACAATATTTAGACTGCCACTATGGGGAGGATTCATATTATATTATTTTTACCTTTAACTTAGAAGACAAGGAGCCCACACTCTTTGTATGGAGTCTGTCAAGATGGGCTCACCTCTCCCTTCAACCATGAAGAAAATGGACATTTTTATTTTTTATTCCAGATCTCTGACTTTCATTTTCTTTGAACATTTAGTTTATAAACTTGATCTGTTAAGACATAAATCTGTCCCTTTCCAGTTTTGCAACTTAAAACTATGTTTCTCTAATTCAATATGTAGCTCTGTTTGACTAACCCCAACGACAATAGTATGAGAAGTGTAAAATGTATGACTAGTATTTTCAGATTTTGGTGGAGATGATATTGTTTTCAATGCCATAAATCACAAAGAATAAGGCATGTGCAGTACATGGGGGTAAGAACACATATTAAATGATAATGTACCAATAACATCCATCTAAACTCACAGAACTTACAAATGAGGAAACACAAAGAACAAACTTTGAGTAGAAGCTTCAACAGGTGTGCTCCTATTTGGAGGAAAGAAAGGGGTTTTGCGATAAACGTATTCAAGGAAAGACCTAACCAAGTTTGAAATCATTTCAAGGCAAGGGAAACTGCCCAGAAGCATTGTAGCAGAAGAGAATTTGAGTCAGAAAGTCTTGAAGCAATGCTACTTTACAGGGACCTCCAAATTAGAAACTTTTCTCATAGAGTATAATATGAAAACTCTGATGTTGAAAATCTACGAACATCTGTGATAGAAAGTGGACACCCATTTAGTTAAAGACAGTGAGTTCCTCCAGACCAACATGTAACATTTCAACCCAACCACACAGCTATTTCATAATAGGCCGTTCACTAAAATGCCATAGTCCCTTTGATCCAAGTCTATGCTTCACTGATATTCTGAATACTGATAGTTATTAAATTAGTGATAAAAATTAGGAGTATTAGAAGTTCAAGGCCAGCTTTGCTTATATAGCATGCTCAGGATCATTACCGACTATGTAGTATCATAGCTTTAAATAATATTAGTAATCATGCCAGTAATGTGTAAGGTAAGGATGGGAATTAATGCAATTTTCTAAGGCATCTCAACTTCCATGTTCATACCAGATGTGAGAAGACCCAAAGTTTCCCACATACATTTAAAAATGTGTGGAGAAGCAAAGAAGTCAGGTGAGTATGAACATGATGTTTCCAGACAACAGGTCCATGTAGGAGGATGTTTATCACAAATTCAAGAGCTACAGTAGCCTGAGATCAAATGAAAGTTGCTTTTGTATTTCCAAGGCTATGCAGTGTCAACAAGAAATGAAATTGATTCTGTCATTTGGAGTAGGCCACTGATCATTTATAAAGAATCACAAGTTTAACAATAGGAAATTAATATCCCAAATTCAGCAGAGAAGCAAAGCAAGTAGACATCTGGCCTCATTGTGGACACCAGAGGGACAAGAGGCTATCATGGTGAACCCAAGGCTACTTCTTTGTACCATATGAAGAATTACAAGAGCTCTGCTTTTGGTGTTTGGAAAGGTAAATGAATACTAGTATGGATGATAACGTAATGACTGAAAGACATATTATAAATTATGTGGCTGGGCTTCTAAACTGGCTAACAAGGAATGGAGTTTTCCACTATCCATATCAATGGTGCTCACCATTTCCTATTTAAAATGTACATGATGCGTGTTTTCTGCACCTACTAACATAGGGTGAACAAACTTCAGAGTACACTAATTAGAATAAACAATGAAAGTTCAGAAATTTAAAAATTTTTCTGTAAAATAACTTACATATGTTTACAGTTCCATACTCAATGAATTTCCATGTCCTTAAAGACTGCTATAACCATTGAATTCAAAGCCCCCAAAAACAAATAAAAATATGCATATTTGCTTTTAAATGTAGGTTCTGAACCATTTTATAGTTTCAAACTCAAGTTGGTGAAAAAATGTAATAGTTTGTATTGAAGTAATAATCATTGTAGGTAATGCCATATTCAACAATGGATTTTATAACATATTTCTATTGTGTTTATGTCTTCATAGAAAGCCATTATGATTTTTAAAAGTGTGGTTTTATTTTATAAACAACCTTTTGGTTTCTTCAGTGACTTAACACATATTCTTCACTGTTTTAATAATTGCTTTATATTGTTTTCATAAGCACCATAACAAGAAGCACCTCAGAATAGGAAAGTGTTCATTTGACCTACACTGCTGGGTCACAATCCATTATTGTAGAAGTGATGGCAGGAACTTGAGGAGGAACTGAAGTAGCAACCATGAGATTACTTCTTAGTGGCTTGCTCTCTGCCTTCCTTTTGTAACTGAGGCCCACCTCCCTAAAGAGGGCACTTCTGATAGTGACCTGGGTAGTCCAACATAAATCTTACATCAGGGCAGTCTTTCACAGTCATGAACTCAGACCAGTCTGATCCAGAGAATTCCATGACTAAGGTGCCTTCTTCCCAGTTGGCTCTCGGTTATGTCATGTTGATAGTAAGGGGTGATTAGCAGAATACCTGAGGTCACATTTCAGCTTTAAAAATCATCTTCTATCTGTTATCCTTAATGTTACTTTCATGTTTCTGAGTACTGCATTGTGTTCAAAGTAGGGGATGGGTCAGTGAGTACGGAATATAAGCTTTATTCTAAGTAAGTTTAGAAAAAAAATAAAAACAAAGGATTTTGAAATTCAAGTCATACAATGTCAATAGGACAAACTAATTCACCAGAACTGTTGATATTAATAAAAATTGAAAATGAATTTTTAAGTAGTTTAGAACAGTATTTACTAATATTTAAGAAAAATTTGATGTCTAAGCAAGAAGAAATGGGTTTCTTGGTTTGCTACATGAACAACTCTTTGCAAGTCAAGGGGAAAACATTTATTATGATTTCATAATTCATCAAACAGTGTCAAACACAAATTAACTGAAAAAGTATCTAATTTTGGACTCAAAGATGCTCCTTCACCGCAAATGTATTGTTCTGCAGTCATAGCAGTAATTGGTTAATAATGGCTTATAAATTGACATGAATCTGCTCAGGAAAATTCTAAGAATCAAGGATCCCATAGTTGAGACATAAAATTGGAGCAAAACTCTGTTTGCCCTTCCTTTGTCAGAGCATTTAATTTAAAAAGAAAAAAGCCTCACAAAATGCAACAGTATTTCACTAGTTGAAATGGCTCTGAAGTCTTCCATCAACTTCCCGAATTAGTTTGCAAGTGTTGCCTGTTTTCTTTCAGTCTGTTACCAGCATGGAGCCGCCCACCTGCTGTGAAATATGGGTGGAGCGACCAGCAGTTATTATAGCAGTAGCCATAAGTTTATTGCTTATTGGCACTAAACTTAAATCTTAGTAATTTTGAATTACTGAGTTAGCTTAGATTTATGGAGATGTGCAATCATTTAGAATGGCATTCATTGTGGAAGGGTATATTATCTAAACCAATTTTCTTATACTGATACAATTGCAATACTATAGTTACGGTTGCATCAGCATTTCTATTATAAAGTCCTATTTTCAGGGTTTTATAATTTGACCATAAAAATTCTCTCATTGTAGAAACTTGGCAAACAAGATCTGAGGCTTAGAACCAAGTTATTATTTTTTAGTGAAATTGAAAACACACACATACATGTTTGATCTATTCAGCCAGTTAACTCTGGAAACAGCAATAAAAAAATTCACCAAACCACATTAAGAGTGACGGAAAGTAGTAGAGAAAAGAATAATTACTCAAAACTCTAAGTTGATGGAAATTGTCAAGCCTTATCATTTTCATGTTAACTTTCTGTAGGAAATAAGAATGATACTTTTTAGCTGTGTATATTAACACACTTGGAATCCCAGTACTCAGGAGGCCAAGGCAGAAGCATTGCCACTTGGTCAAGGCCAGTCATAGTTACACAGTGTATTCCAGGCCAGGCTGGGCCACGTGAGAATCCCTTTCTTAGACAAGCAACACACAAAAGGAAGATACTTGTGACATAGATTTAAGGACAGTGCAAGTGAGTAATCTCTCACGTTAATAAACATCACTCTGCAATTGAGGCATTGAATTTCAATTCTTAATTCTTTTCTCTGTGATATACATTAATGTGCAGTTACACATTAGCGTAAAAATGCGGGAATTTAACAAATAAAGTTGAAAAGAATGAACTCTAGAAAACATTTTATGAATATGTAATGTCAATTACTTAATTCATAGTGAGTTCCCCTTCTAAATTTTTCATCTACTGTCCAAATATGGATTTGTTATCTATCCAGAGGGCTTCTTAACTATATAGCAAACTCCTAGAGTAGATTGTCTCTTATGTAGTACATAGAAGTATTTGCTGTTAATTTTTTTGTGTGTGATTTTAATGGTTTTTACATTTTCCATTTAGAAGTAGCCGTAGTCATTAGCCTTTATTTTGTTTGGAGCAGGCATTTCTAATTGGAATTAACCTACCCTGAAAATATGACTACCGCCCTCTTGTGGCAGACAGAGAAAATGTACATTGTGTGCTGGGAGGGCTCAGATTCTGAGTGAGACAAATCCCAAAGAATCTGATTTAAAGAGGATACAAAACAAGCAATAGTTTTGAAAAGGCAAACAACAACAACAACAACAATCCTGAATTATCCAGTGTAAGAGAGTAAGGTCATTCATTGTTGATTTATTGCGGTAAATGATGAAGAACATAAATTCTGATGATAGGCTTGCTGTGATTTCAACTTCACTCAGCTCCAATCAAGGTTGGTAAACAAACAAGGTACCAAACTTAGTTCCTCATGAATGGAATTTGGGATAATACCAGAAATTGCATGCTGGTAATATAGCTCATTGGAAGAGCTCTTTCTGAGAACATCCAAGGCCCTTGGTTCAATCTCTAGAGCTATTTTTATTTAACCAGGTGATTATTGCAATGATTATGGGGAATAATTCATATATATTCTGGCATATACTATGTATGAGGAATGATTTGCTATCACTGTAGTGTTCTTTTTACTGCTAAATACTGAGGACAATATTTTTTTTAATGAAATCATTAATGAACACATTCTTTAAAATGTTTGCTGCTGGAGCTGGAGAAATGGGTCAGCACTTAAGCTTTCTTGTTCTTACAAATGGCCTGGATTCGGTTCCTAACACTCACATTACCTAGTATCATAACCATCCATAGCGCCTCAGGCACAAATCAAGCACATGCTGCCTTGGCATACACACCACCAAATCACTTATATACACACAATTAAAAAATACATGCAAAATATTTAAAAGAAAAATTAAAATGTTTGCAGCCATTAATGAATAGCTTCTTTAATGGTTTTTCTTGCACTGTTGAATTATTTTGTGACATGAGACCTCTGCCACTGGAGTATGCATCCCACCCTTTTATTTTGGTTGTTGTTTCATTTGTATATATTTTTAATTTATTCATTGAAAGAAGTTCTGCTATGTAGCTCTGTCTTCCAGTTTTGGATTTGTTACATACCTCAAGCTGTTTAGAATTTATGACTCTGCCCTTGTTCCTTCCCTTCACCCTGCCCCTTTCCAATTGTTAGAACTACAAATATATTTCACTTGAGTGAAATTCTTTTCTTTTAAAATTTTATACTTAAAAGATTAAATAAGGGACTTAGCAATTAAGAGCATTGGGTGCTCTTACAGAAGAAATGAACTGGGTTCAATTCCAGAATCCGTAAAAGGAGCTACCAACCAACTCTAGTTCCAGTTTGAAGAGAGTGGATGTCCTCTCCTGACCTTTGAATGCATTGTACATGTGCAATGCACAGACTTACATGTTGCAAAACAACCATGCATATAAAATAAGAACAATAAATAAATATTTTAAAAAAGCTTAAATAAGCTCAATTTCTTAAAGAAAATCTATTTCTGGCACTATGAAATTACAGAACATTGAGGAACATTTGTCTTCAAAACATTTTTAATTGTTCCACTTATTATATAATGAACATTTAATTTAGAATCACAGGGCCTTGAGCAAAGCAGGGCATTCATGTCATATGAATACAGTACACCATTCAGAGAGTTTAAAGGAAGAGGCACTGTGGGTAAGATTTGGAGTAGTTAGTTAGCTGTTCATCTTGCATTCATCAATCAGTTGTCATATAAAACTGGGAAACATTATAAACATTCAAGTGTGTCTGTTTTCTACTTTCCCCAGAGCTGAGGAATGCATGTTGTATCATTAGGTCATCCCCATTGTTCAGTAGATGTGGCCCAGCTTTTCACAGAGCTAAGGAATGAATACAGCATCATTAGTGCATCCCCAATGTTCAGTAGACTCCAAACATCACTGTTAGTACCCTTGCTTTTTACATTATCTTGATATAAAAGGTCAACATAACTAGATGAATGCTATCTTGTTTGCCCAGAGTTACGATAAGAATAGACGTGTAAATAGGCTACTTTTTTAGGACATGCTCAAGTCAGACAGAGCCCTATTCGTGAGTGTCAATCAGTGTATAGTGTAATTCAGGTTACTTTGCTGGGAAAATCCACACCTAGGTAGATTATAATTTATAAAATCTATAGAAGTCTAGAAAAAATAATTTTCTGGACAATGTCACATTCAGAGACAAGAAGGAATTCCGTGTAAAAATTGAGCTTAAGTGTATCAAAATTTCTATGAAATTTATTAGGGTTTTAGAGGAAGACTTTTTTCTGAGTGAAATCTGGAACATTGTATTTGTTTTTCTACCTAGTATTTTTTTTTTAAATCTCAGAATTAAACTGTGAACTCCAACTGAGTAGCTAAGCTGAATGCAAGGAAATGAAATTTACAAAAAAGTTTAATGTGAATTATTCTGTGATTGTTGTGTTACAAGGATCCAAAATCATGGTTTCTCAGAAGGAGGAGGACATACTACCAGCAGGGTGATGAAGGATCTACACAGAGATGCAGAATTGTATACAGATTAATGATAATGAGCATGGAAGCTGGCTGTCCAGCAGAAGCTTGTTGACTGTCTTAGCCCTAAATGTTGCCTGTTTCCACATCTCTTGTCCTGCATGACCTGAAAGCAAAACCTCAACATTTTATTTTATTAACTGTCTCTCTATATTCAGAACATTTGATTTTGCTTGGTTATAATTATCTGACATGTAGTTATGAATTATGAGATGCTCAAGTTGAGAGCTCCTAAAATATTTGCTTACAATTGTATTGTTTTATAAGTTGTTTGGTGTTTTCTCGATCAGATAGATTCTTCTTTGATGTGGTTTATTGGCATCTTCAAGAATTACTACTTAAAAAAATTTATGAAGCTCTTAATAAGAAATAATGCGGTATATATTAAATCCTGTCCTTTATGTGCCACATAACTTTTTAATGAATGCAAATTTTCATTATTTTAATTTTTATACATCTCTTTGAGTCGACCATATCTGTCTGTCTTTCTTTGTATCTAACTATATCTATCTCTATATACATACATATTGTTTTTTCAAGACAGGGTTTCTCTGTGTAGATGCAATAGGTCATATTTTTAAAACTCCTTGTACTAGTGAGGAAGTAGAAGGCAATTATTGACCATAGTCTCCACAGCTTGGTAAAGGAACTGAACCCCACTCCAGAGTCTGCTTATTCCCATTTATCAGTCCTAGTAAAATGAATTGATAGTGAAAGATAGTGAATTGATGGTCAAAGATTACCAAAGTAATGGGATTCTGGATTGGTGAGTATTAAAAGCAAGGAGCAATAATATAGATGCGTGAGTTCTGTTTAATTCTCAGTCAGACACTAATTAAGAGCTTAAGATATCTCTGATGAGGACACACACACACACTTGCACACATATACACACTTTCCCTCAGGAATGGACATAAATGAAAGTAAGATTGTCACAAGGCAGCAGTCCCTCAGATACTCTTGACCCATTTGAAGATGGAGAGTCTGTCTGCCCTGAGTGTGTCTATGTAGAGTTTACCCATCTGAGTAAGTGCAGAAGAGTTCCTACAGGATGTACCCTCTTGGTCTAGACCAGGTTGTGGGAAGGTATGAGTATCTTCAGGAACAAAGAATCGAAAGACCATTTGAAATGTTCTGTATCTCTTTCTTGTCCTTTCTCCACGTATTTTCGTTTCACTCATTTTATCTTGGTTCTGTTGTAACAGATGCCGATGGAGCTCTTGACACTAAGAATGCCAGATCCATCACTAGCATGTTGCCAAACTGGTGTAGGGGGGTTACCAACAATATGTTTTGTTTGCATCTGCACACTCTTTTTGAATACAGAGACTCATTTGAATAACATTTGGATAAAAGAGTTAATAATAGTAGCTGAGATTTGAAAGCCAGATTGGATTAATGGTGATTGACCCAAATCGTTACCCTGAATAAAAGCTGAATGACGTTAGAATAATTTTGAAGGCGCAGAATAGTCTGTCAATTAAACCTTTCTCCTACATGTCCCCTGCTCCCTTTCCTGCCAAATATATTCAACAGAATAATCAAGTTGGCCTACCTGCTTTTACCTGAGAGCTATATAGGGTTATTTTGAATTGGCATTATAATAATTATATACTGTAAGCTGACAATGGTTCTGAATTTAATTATAAATTCATTTTTTTCACAAGTGGTCTATCAGGTTGTATATGGTATTATTTTCATATGTATGCAGTGGTTTATAATTCACAATGACATTAAAATAATTGTCATTTAAGAATAACTATAATTGTTATGATGGTATTTTTTCTGTTTGTGTTTTGGGGGGATAAATAATGAAAGGTTTATAAAAAATATAACTTAGCAGAGATTTTGATGAAATTAGCATGCAGTCTCAAATTAGGTCATTAGCAAAATTCTTCCCTTCAAAAAACATTGACAATTATTGGACTTCTACTGTTACAAGCTATCCTGTGACTATTCAGAGGAATCATTTATTAAGCAGTATTTAGAGCCTGTTTTCTTTCATACAGCATCATGTGTGTGAGATTTGACCACAGTGTTATAAATAGTAATGAGCTGTTCATTCAGAGTTTCATATGCAAGAATATATTAACACTTATTTCTCAATTTTAATGTGGAAGTAAAGTTTACTTTTGAAAATGTATGACTATTATAAATAGTTGACTATGAATATTTTGAATGCAGTTTTTGAGAAACATATGTGGGTTTTGTTAAGTTCTCAAAATGTCCCATAAGCATTGCTCTTACCTTGAGCTCTACTTGGCAGAGGTTTGTGAGCCATGGCTCCTCAGTGCATACTTTACATATAATTTCCTCTCAATTAATTAATACAGATTATTAAAATCATAAATCCTTACCAGAAATATTTCTACTACATTCCAAATTCATTTTTCACTCTTGGAAAATGAAAAAGAAATTAGTATTAATATAAAAATGTTCATTATATGGAGCTTCTGATATCTTAAAGTGAAAGCAAAGAATAGAGGCATTATTTTGAGAAAAATAAACAATTATAACTCACTCTTACTGTAAAATACTAAGAAACCATGGCGTTAGGTTCTTCCTCTGTTTTTTGCCTTCCAACGTTTTGCAATTACTATTTAGCTTCATGTGTCATGAATAAGACACCATTTTCTTGCTTCTCTTTTCTTTTCCATGTGTATTTGCTTGTTTGTATAGATGTTCATGTGTGTGGATGCAATTGTGTATGAAGACATTTATGTATGTGTGTGTATTTATGTGTGTGCATCATGCATGCGTGCACATGTGGAGACCACAGGACAACTTCAACTGTTATTCCTCAGGTAACCTTTATGTTTATTATTTTAAGACACAGTCTTTGCTTGGTTTGACACTGCCTAATAGTCTAGGCTTGCTAATCAGCGAGCCCCTGGGATCTGCTTGTCCTCCTTAGGTGTGCTAGAAATACAAGAGTGCACCATTACACCTGCTTTGTATTTGTAGCTTTTATTTTTTGAGATTATTGAATTATTACATGATATCCCCTCCCCTTTTCTCTCTTCAAACTCTCCCATACACCAATCCTGGCTCTTTTTCAAATTTTGGCATCTTTTCATTGATTGTTGATATATGTATATACATACAAATATATATATATATATGCATGTACATGTTGATACACATATAACAACAATGTTATATATGTATATATCAACAACAATATATCATAAATATGACTTGCTTAGTCCCTATAATATTACTTGTATGTATGTTTTCAGTGATGACTGTTTGGCACTGGACAATCTAGTGGTGTGTTCTGAGAAAAACTATTTATCTTACTTTCAGAATTGCTCTGTTGCCTGCAGTTCTTTGAATAGGGTAGAGGTCTCATGAGATTTGCCCCATCTACAATAGCATATCTACTAGCATCGTCCCATAAGCGTCTCATGTCAACTTTCCTACTGTGTGTCTGTCACTAAGTCAATCACCTATGAATGACATGCTTAGCTTTCAAATGGAAATAATACAGACAACTGAAAAACAGTGTCAAGAACACTAATACCTTAGCAATCAATAAGCTTTATTATATATGGTTTCCTTACACAGAAATTTGCAGCCCATAGGGAAAAGTTATTAAGCACTGCATCAAAAACATGAACTAAAGTTGTATCAGGATAATTTTCCAATCTCCAGGTTCATCATTATTCTCAGTCACAGACTTGATTTTGCAGCCGCCAAATGTGAAGCTTCAAAATGAGAAAAACAGACTAACAAACTAGAAGATGCCTAGAGCAATAAAGTTTTTAATTTTTTCAGGGAAGACTTTCTAGATCCAACAACATGAACAAAACTGTTACTGAGCAAGTGAATGCATGTAGCATACACAACCTGTACCCGCAACTCCTCAGAGTACTACTCAGGGCTTTAGTAGGGGCAACCAGGTAGATAGTTCCCCAGCCCATGACCCTTCTGCATCCTTTATTCATTTTCCTCCTCCTTTTTTTCAATCCCAAAAGCCATCTGTCCTAGCTCTTCATATTTGGAGGCAAAATAGCCACATGAATACAATTTGCAGAGATTTCTTATGAAAAGTTTTCAACAGTTTATTTTTTCATATTCAGTTATATTTATTACCTTATGCCACCACAGCCTTATAATATAAAGGTATTATATACAATCATGACTGCAAACAAATGGGCTTGCCCAAAAGAAGAGAAAAATAAATAAATGCCATCATATCATTAGCTGAAAGTGAAAGACATTTGGGCTCTAAACACAACTTGGGCCAAATCATATTCAACCAACAATTATTCCTTCCCTGCATGCTGCTGCTCATCCAGTGCCCTTTGATTTTACACATCCCTCTCCCTCACTCTCTCATGCCTTAACGATGCTTCTCTGTTGAGCCTGGTGTATGGAACCCCTAGTAATTTTGTTTATTCCCAAGTCATCCAACTTCTCAAAAGTGGCTGTTTCTAGCCAACCTTTTCTTCTCCTTTAA
The DNA here is from genome assembly GCA_001685095.1 of Ellobius talpinus. NCBI lineage: Eukaryota > Metazoa > Chordata > Mammalia > Rodentia > Cricetidae > Ellobius > Ellobius talpinus. The sequence continues at coordinate 695 of LOJH01006858.1, read as the reverse complement.
ATTCTTCCTTCAGTTGTGAACAACACCAATCTCATCACAACTATTCTTGGACAAAATTGCTACTAGAGGATTGTCTTTCTGACCTTGTTTCTCTCTTGTTCATTGAACATTCAGGTATTTATAGACTTCCGGTTACTGCCTCCAGTTTATCATATAGTCTAATGTCAGTCTAAGTATTTGTTACAGAATGAATACGCTGTGAACTGGCTGAGACCTGAATTTAACATATTATATGGTGCAGATGGATTTTCCAAGGCATCTGAGCAGATGCATCAGGCTCTAATGTGAATCAAATGTCCACATTGAAGAAACCAGCAGTGGGTAAGGAAGGCATCAGAGTTAGTGCTGTCTGTCTTTGGAGAACATCATTCATCCATCAATTTACTCTTAATTTCATTATTTGAGGTATGATTGCTCTTGGCCTGTTTAGTCTTCTTTCATCTACTACAGTCTTTGAGTTAATGCATCATAAAGCTATGCCTTTCCACTGAAAGGAAAAGATAATTACTTATTAAGGCTCTGTCCAGCATTGTTTCTCATAGCCAGAACCTGGAAACAACCTAAATGCCCCTCGACCGAAGAATGGATAAGGAAAATGTGGTAAATTTACAGCAGAAAAAAATAATGACAGCTTGAATTTCGCAGGAAAATGGATGGAGCTAGAAAACATTATTTTGAGTTAGGTAACCCAGACA
>LOJH01006857.1:18835-30160 GCA_001685095.1 Ellobius talpinus | reverse complement strand
GTGTGTGTGTGTGTGTGTGTGTGAGAGAGAGAGAGAGAGAGAGAGAGAGAGGGTTTCCTGTGACTCAGGCTGGCCTTCATTTTGGAACTGAAGATGACCTTTAACTTCTAATCCTCCTGCCTCTACTCCTAAATGCTAGCATTACAGACTTGCACCACTTTTATTCAGTGTTGGGTGGGACCTAGGACTTCAGGCATGCTAGGAGAGCACTCTGTCAACCAAACTGCATTCCTTTTATAATTATTGTGGGTGGTGTGTGTCTATGCACATTTGTAGGTCTGGGGAGGCCAGGAGTTGATGTGGGGTGTCTTTCTCTATTGCTCTTCGTCTTGATTTTTGAGACAGACTCTCACTAAATGCAGAACTTGCCATTTTTCTTAGACTGACTGGCCAGAGTGCCCCTGGGACCTGCTTGACTCACGGTGACCCCCAGCTCTGGGATTGCAGGCGCATGCTGCTGAGGCCAGCTTTTTTTTTCTTTTCTTTTTTTCCCTTTCCTTTCCCTCCCTTCCTTTCTCTCCTCTCTCTCTCTCTCTCTCTCTCTCTCTCTCTTTCATGAAACAAGGTCACACTGTATAGCCTTGGCTGGCCTGGAACTGACTGATACCTGCCTGCCTCCTAACTGCTGGAATCAAATCTATGCGCCACCATACCCAGCCTGTTCCAGAAATGATGGACTTCCAGCCTCGGGTCCTCAGGCTAGCATAGCATGATCCCAGTGAGATGTTTGCAAAGCCCTGAGCCACATCCTTGAAGGGAGTCTGATTTCTGAAGGTCAGTCCAGGCTTCTCATAGTCACCTGTTGAAGAGTTTAAAACATTACCCTGCAGGTCCTAGTCCCCAGGTCCAACCTGGTGCCACCTGGTTGTAGTTGGTGACAGAACTGGAAAAGCAGAGCCCCAGGCACTAAATGTAGCTCCTTATTCTTCCTGAGTTCCTTGGTGAAGAAAGCAGTCTAGGGAACGGGAAACCTCTAGGCCTTGTGTCCCTGTTGGAGGAATGGGTGTACATCCTCAGATCTTAATATGTGATACCTTAGACTCCAGGAGGCTGCCCGGGCATTACCAATGTGACACCGTGGGTGTGTTTGTAGCTAGAGTGTGGGTTGTATGGCTTCACAGTGACTTTTGTGAGCTTAGGTGTGACTTGGGTGGCTTTGATTTTCCAGGTGACCTCACAGAAGCTCTCCTGAGCAGCAGTCTGTGCCTGCCTCCTGCTTCCTGTGCCCTCCTGTCTGTGAGGTGCTGTGCTCCATGGCCCATAACTGGCCCAGCTGCAGACATACCACAGAAGTCTGGGATACCCCTCTCTCACATCCTAGTCCACTGGCTGAGAAGGAATTGTGGGCATGAGTCATTTGAAATAGCTGGAGGGCTAGGCCAAGCCCAGAAATTGCAGGGGAGGACTAGGGAGGACGTTACTGCTGGGGAGATGGAACTGGTGGCCCGGCTGCCAAGTAGATTCTCACATTTACCAGGCTATTGACCTAGGCTGGCCTGTGGCAGAAGGCTGGCAAGGTCAGAGAGCTGGCACAGCCTGCATTTGTACCACCACTCCACTTGGAAGCAAAGCCTGGAGCTGTTGCTGCCTGCTACCCCTGGGCTGAGTTTACAGAGCAGAGTACAAGTGGCTGCCACCTCCTGGGGATAGGAGGAGATGGTGACATAAGCTGAGCTAGATGGGCTCTGGGCAGAGGCACAGATAGCCACAGTGGCCGCTGCAGGGTCACCCAGATGCCACTTAGACAGATTTGAGGCCCTCCTCACCATCTCTTTTCCCTTTGTAAGGCCCGGCACATAAGCCCCTGGGCACAGCGGTTACAAGTATTAGCTACCCTTGTGCACGTTTGCTGTCTGTGTCTCACTTCCTCCTGAGTGGCAGGGTGGACACAGGACTTTCTAAGTCCCAGCTCCCTCCAGACAGCTGACTTTGGGCAAGGCGCTTCCCCGCTCTGGGCCTGTTCTTCCTGCTAAGGGAGGGGTTTACTGCTTGTGGTTTTTGTTTAGCTCCTTGGTGGTGATGTGGCTTTTCTAGGTTGGTCAGTTGGCTTTGTAGTTATGGGAATTGAACCTAGGGTTCTCTGCATGCTAGACAGGCTCTCTCCCATTGAACTACAGCCCCAATCTACTTCTCATGTTTTTTTTTTTTTCATTTTGAGATAAGATCTCACTAAGTTGCCTAGGCTGGCCTAGAACTCTCTATGTAGCGTAGGCTGGTTTTGAACTTTGAATCTTCCTGCTTCAGCCTCCCAGGAGTTAGGATGACAGGCCTGTGCCACTGGGCCTGGCTGCTTTTCTGGTTTTACTTGAACTGACTTTCAGATATTTGTAGGGAAAACTTACAGTTCTAAACTGAGCAACCTGAGGCTTCCCAATTGTCCTGGACTGCCCTGATCTCTGTAGTCCCCACCTGTCCCCAATGTTACACACTCAAGACTGGCTCCAAGAACTTTGAAATGGTGTCTGAGAGCTTCAAGGCTTTGTGGATGGCCAGGGCCTTCCTTGTGTCTTAAAGCCATTCCCATTGCTTAACATCTTTTAAGACTACTTTATCTTTCTTGATGTGTCCCCCCTCACACTCCTCAAGTCACAGAACATCTCCTTGGTGGGTTCAGGTCTACCCTAAGCATCTCAGCAGGGGTGTGTCCGGTTCTGGGTTCTGTGAGCAGGGACATTGTCCCCTCCCCCCCTCTGTCCTCAGTAGCTGCACCTCTTATTTCTCAAACACTAAAGCTGGCCTCTAGTCAGTTTTCAGAGGCCACACAAGCTTGATTATTGTCAGAGGCAGCCAGCACACGAAGGACCTGTTTCGCCGAGAGAGAGACCCCCTGTACCATTGTGCACCGTGACCTCTGCTGGGCCAGAAGACACTGCACACTCAGTAGCATGAGGGCGTATTGCAACTCCCTAGGAAGAAGCTGCTACCAGATCCAGAGGCAGTGAGGACCCCTTGTTCCTGGGGAGTTGGGTGCTTAACATCTCCCCCATGCTGGTTTCTAAAGAGTACATTTCAAACAGTGAAGGATTGGACTCAAGAGTCTGTGGGTCCTACCCTACCCCTTGTTCTGGACTTATGCTCACTGACTACCTTCTATCTGTGGCTGCCATATCACATAGAGTACAGTAGTTCCCCCATATTTCCTTCCCAAATTTCTAGTTACTCTGTCAGCAGTGGTTTGAAAATATTAATTGGAAGTCTCTAGGGAAAAGCAGTGTGTACGTTTAGACCATAGGGCCTATGGTTTAAGAACTTGCCCTGATGACTAGGACTTGATTCATTTCTCGTCTTGCGTATCCACAGTGTATATGCTATCTGCCCACTAGTCCCTTCCTAATTATCTGTTATGACATCAGCTGCCAATATTCTGGAAGACTTAAGTAGCCTGGTTTTACTCAGTAATTTCCCCAAAGCACAAACTTTCATCATGGCATTTATTATAATAAATTTTATTGTAATTCTTGTTAATCTCCTACTGGATGTTTTATTAATTGAACCTTGTCACGGATGTGTGTATAGGAAAAGTGCGGTATGTATGGGGAACTGTCCCTGATCAGCTCTCTGCTGGACGCATATGACATCCGAGGGCTGGTGTATTCTGGAGAGTGGCCGCGAGACCTCTGAGCTCCTGCAGCATCCTGTGGAGAGTCTGCCAGAGATTGTAGTCTGTCTGTCTATGCTTAGCTCTGCATCTTGAGTCTCCTCAGCTTGGCTCCATGATGGGTAGTGCTGCGTGCTCTGTTTTTTTTGGCGTTTTTTTATGGGACACTGGCTAGAGTCCCTGGGGAAGAGCCTGAGTCGAGTTGAAGTAGGTTGTGGGGTTTGCGAGGTGGCTTGGGTGGGCAGTCTGTCACGCAGTCACAGGGCCCAGAGCCATTTCAAGCTGCTTTCTGTCTATCTGAGGCAGGTAGGGGCCTTTATTCTCCTCCCATACACTTCACAAATGTGTGCAGACCATGGTGAGAGTTAGGGACTGTGATAGGTCCTGAAAGGACGTGGGGTTGAGAAGGCAGTACAGTGGTGTCGCTGCAAGGCTACCCCCAAAGCCACCAGGGAGCCAGGCTTGTTGAGGATGTGGTACAGAGATGGGGTAGTCAAGGAGGTATCCTGGAGGGGGAGAACCACACCCGTGAGAGCTGGCAGGCAGGAGACCTGTTTGCTAGAGCTCAGGGTATGAACTGCTGCGTTTGTGGGGTGTTGGTGGCACACATTGAGGGGGGGCTTTAAAATTGGAGGTAGTTTAAGTCACAGGCAAGCCTCCCATACCAGGCTGGATTGTGCCCTATCTCAAAGTATCAGGAAGTGGGGGAAGGACGAAGAAAATATTTTTAAAAGACGAATCATTTAATAAGAAAATAACCAAGAGTAGAGGGTTCTGGGTATAGCCAGATAACCCCCCTTGGCATGGGCTTTGGGGACTGTGACAGGCACTGGGGCTCTTTTCCCTGGGAAGTTCTGCTGGCCGCAGCTCCTTCCCTCCAGTCCCCTGGCTCTGCTAGATAACCTGTGGGCACTGGACCTTGGAAGCCTCAGGTTGCCTCCCCAGTGCCTTCTTTCTGAGAATGACTGTCCCTGTCTTGTGTCCTCCATGTGTGTCTCTTGCCGTCTCTGTGGTCCTCTTGCTATCTTTTCACCATCTGTTTCTCTGCCCCTGCTACAGAAGGATGTTGGGTATCTTCCTGTGTGGTTCTCCATCTTAGTTTTTGAGAAAGTGTTACTCATTCAATCTGGCGCCCACCATTTCCACTAGACCGGAAGGCCAGCAACCCCTGGCATGTTTGTCGTCATGCCCTACCCTCAAAGCTAAGATTGCAGATGTCACACTCCTGCCTCGGCTTTTATGTAGGCGTTGGGGATTTGAACTCAAGTCCTCATACTTGCACATACAAGCGCTTTACCCACAGAGCCATCTCCCTGCTCCCTTCCCGTCTTTCCCTGTGCCTGTGGTCTCTGGTCTCTCCTGGTCTCTATCTTCCTCATCTGTCTGTCTCAGGCTCCCCTGCCTCTGCTCCCTGGTCTCATATCTGCCCCACTGTGTTGTCCCTTGTTCTGTCTTCTGTATCTCCCATCTCTGTCTCCAGCTCTGTCTCTGACTTCTGCACCCTGCCCCCTTCTGCACACACACAGGAACAGCCCTTCCTCTCTCCCACTTCCTTTGACTCGGGGTGACATCCTGCCATCAGTTCCATTCAGACCCTTCTCTTGGAGCTGTGGGGAATGTTGATGTGGCTGTTCCCCTGGCCTCCCTTCCTTCCTGCCCCAGGGCTGTGGGAGGAAGAGGAAGCCTGGGTTAGCCTCAGTAGGGTGTGCCTGTGGGACAGGAGGCTACTCTGGTCTGAGTAGGCGCCAATACTCAGTGTTGATTACTAATCCTCGGGACTCCTGACAGTCTCACGCAGTAAGGGCATTTTTTGTCCAGTGTCATTTAACTCTGTTCAAGAACATAGTAGGTCCACAGTGCCTTTTGCCTTTTTTCTCTTTTTTCTTTTTTTTTTGAGGGGAGGTGAGATGGGGGCAGGGTTTCTTTATTTGGTCCCTGCTGTCCTGGCACTTGCTATGTAGATCAGACAGGCCTTAACTCACAGAAATCCACCTGCCTGTGTCTCTGTTTCAAGTACTGGGATTTAAAGGTGTGTGCTATCACACCCAACACATACTTGTTGGTGAAGAGTTTGGAGTTTAGGGAGAAAAAAGTGTTAAAAACTGGTGTCTTTCCCTCAGAGGGAAACTGAGGTCTGAGAGTGAACAACTTAATGTTGGAGTGAAGAATGGGGGATGGGCATGGAAAGCCAACTGAGTCTGAAGGCTATTCAGCTGATGGGTAGGAGGCCTACCAGGCTGTCCTGGGAAAGCCCTCCTAGGAGGGAGGGGAAGACCTGCAGGCCCCGACTGGGGATGCCACCCACTAAGTCCCTGTGGGAACCTTGGGACTTAGTAAGGGTGCTGGGGTGAGCAGATACACCTCACTGCCTCCCTATGGTGGAAGCACTGCTTCCCCCACGGTGGAGCTGGCTGTCTGCTGTGTCTGCTGAACACAGTGGAGTCACCTCTCAGGGTCTTCATTCCTAGTGTCCCAGCCAGCGAGCACTGCACTGGTACTGGTGGAGCTTAGGTTGGGGGCACTGGAGTGCACACGGAAGACCCCACTCCTCCAACCCTTTCCTGCTAAAACCTCAGATAGGTACTTTTTCTCACAGGCTGTGACTTCTCTGTGAAACGCACACGAGGTGCACTGGAAGCGCTTGTGGGGCCCAGCTGTGCTTCACTGCTCCGCTGTACCCTCAGACCCAGGCCATCTTTCCCTGACTAACACTGAGTGTCCCTTTGAACCTTGGGAGCCTTGCAAAGTCTCGGCTGCCTCTCCTTTCCCGTCTCCTTTCTTGACTTCGCAGACGGTTCATGGTCATTCTCATGTTGCAGCTCTCTCTCCATTCTATGTGTTGTCTGTCCTTCTCTGACTCTTGAGCTCCCACACATCTGCCGACACCATGAAGGATGTTGTGGACGTTATCCTTGAGTGGTGCCTTGGTGTGTTCTCAGCAGATGCCAGAGAAGACCCTCAGCCCATGATGTGAGTGTGAGCTCTTAGGCCAGGTCTACTCCCCATCTACAATTCAAGTTTTGAAGTTTGGTGTGGTGTGGCCTTTGGTCATTTGATTATTTTAATCGTCCCTACATCTTCATTGTGAAAGGTTGCCATGACAACACCTGATGGATGGCCACAGTTTGGGGGCATCTGTGACGGCAGGCTGTCCTAGTGCAGCAATGTGAACAGCTGGTCACATTGCCCGGGATGTGAAGGCTGGCACCCAGATCTCTTCCTGCTTTTTACTCCTCTAGGACCCCAGCCCATGGCATGGTACTGCCCATGTGCAGGTGGTCTTAACTGCTCTGTTAACCCAACCCAGAAATGCCCTCACAGCAGTGCCTAGGGGTCTGTCTCCTGTGTGGCTCTCAGTCTTGTCAGGTTGGCAGTATTAGCCATCACAGAAGAATACTGGCACTACTGGCCTCCATGGGCTTTGTGAGGTGCCTTGGGCACCAGACATCCACCAGTGAGCAGGGCAGACCTGTTCTCTCCCTTGGAGAGCTAATGTCATTGGTGATTTGGGGAAAGGGTGGGCACCAGGAGTCTAGTGAAAGTGGTGGCGTCCCGGGAAGGAGGCAGTCCAAGGAAACAGGCCCGGGTGGCTCCAGTTGGCTGCCTCGAGAGTAGACAGCTGGAGGGAAGCATAGGAAAACTAGTGTCGTGTGCCAAAGTCAGCGTGCACACTGGTGTTTGCTGAGCCTCTGGTGTATGACCAGTCCTGTGCTGAGGTTTTTCTGCGAGCCCATGCCCCTCTGCCTCTAGGTCTTGTTTTTACTGTCCCAGCTGCAGGCCAGGGAAGGGGGGTGCAAGGTGTTAGGCCACTTGTGTGGGAAGACAGAGGCATGGGATTCAAACCCAGGCTCTCACTCTGCGTGGGTGTGAGCTCAGGCCATAACACTGCCCTCTTGTGCAGCCACAGGGTCCAGGACTCACAGGAAGGACAGCTGCATGCCTGGTGTACGTCATCAGGAAGCCCCTGGAGGGGAGGGGTGGCAGGTCACTGTCCCAGCTGTAGTGTGTGTGTGGTGATAATGCACATTCCAGAGTGGGGACACCCTGCTCCTGTCTCAGTTGTCTCCTGGTTTTCCTCTCTGGGCTCTGAGTCTCTACCTTTCTTTCTGGACAAGGAGCATCCAGGAGAAGGGCTATGGGGGACTCAGTGGGTGGGTGTGTCCCTAGCCAACTCTCAAGTCCTCTGGCCTACAGGTTCTGACCATGAACACCTTGGACAGTAGTCTCACCTTTTCTGGGTGGTCTGTGTCTTTGGAACTTCTCAAGGACCCACAGGTGACCCGGTAGAAGGAGGTTCCGAGTGGAGTTCATTGATGGCTGATGTGACAATCATAGCTTGTGGTCCTGTGGTTCCTGAGGATTGGATGGTTCTTCACCTATTATGTCAGTAGGAGACTGAGACTCAGAGATGCTAAGGGGCTCTCCCTGGTATCATTTGACTGCCTGGAGATAGCCAGTATTTTCCCATAGACTCCTCAGAACCCCGTCCTTTAGAAGGACCCTCACCCTCTCCAGATCGGTCCTGTGCCTCTTGGGACTTAGTTAAGTGTTCTTGTTCTGAACAGTTTGAGAATTTAAGAAGCCCTCTGACTTGTCTGCCTTTTGTTGTCTAGGAGGGAGGAGGAAGAGGAGGAGGAGGAGGAGGAGGGAGTTAACAGTATCAGAGTGGGAGCTGGGAGGGTAGATGCCATCTCAAAACTGAGTCTGTTGTGTGTGTATATGTATGTGCATGTGTGTATGTGTGTGCGTGTGTATGTGTGTGTGTTGTGGCCCAGGTTAGCCTCAGATTTGCTATGTAGCCCAGGTTGGTCTTGAATTCCCAAACCTCCTACCTCAGCCTCCCTATACTGGGATTTTAGGTATGACATCAGCTTGCTGAGCCCAACCTATCTAATAATGCTTATAATCTCCCCCGAGCTCTGCTCCCACCCTGTAATGACATGTCCCGGGTTCCCACAAGATCAAAGCCCAGTGCCTTCAGGCTGAACCACAGAAGAGGTGGAACCCATCCCAGCAAATGTGTAACCCTCTGCTTTTGTTCCTGTGGACAGAGGCCAGTGCGCCTCCACAACAGTGAAGCACTGGGCTATGATGTTAATGAAGCCACCCCTCCAGGGGAGCAAAGAAGGGGAAGTTAACTGGGAACATTCTAGATCAAATCTGCCAAGTAAGCCTGGACCTCCCTGACCATATGCTCCAGAGTGCCCGGCCTGTGTAGAACACAGGAGCACGTACCTAAGGCAAAGGGGAGTGGGAAGCTGTCACCAGCCCTCACTTGCAGGCTACGCATAGGACAGGAAATAGATTTGCTTCCTCGTGTGAACGCCTGTTTTTGCCTAAAACTTATGGTGGGTCTTAAGGTGAGTGGAGTGGTGCCGAGGTCTGTACGTGCCTGTCTCTGCCAGGCTGTGGTTGGAGGCACTGTATTGGCTCCAGGAAAAGGGGTAAGAAGTACATTCCTCCTTCAGGCACAGCTGGATCCAGGCGCTTTGCTGTGCTCTTCTCGTACACTCTGTCTCTTGGGGATGTCTCGCTGTAGTTCTCTCTTGGGCAACCTTCTCCCCAGTCATAGCTCTCGGCAAGCATGCTTGCCAGCTTAGCTGTCTCAGCCAGAACAGTGCCAAGTCCCTAGAAGTTCCTGAAAGCCCCCGAATTGTATCCACCCCCAGTGAAACTGCTGGGCTGTGCCGCCACTGCTGCTCCAGGTTCAGCAGAGGCCCACACTGATGTCCTGTGGTGTGGGGAAGGTGGCTTTCAGCTGTCCTGTTCACAGACAAAAGTGAATCCAGAGACACTGAGGCCTCTTTTCTCATGAATCTCTCCTTGTCTAACTCTCTGCTGGTCGGTAGAGTGGCCTCAGGTACATGGATGTGCCTCTGAGGGTTTGTTGAGTTCTGTATCAGCTGTGGAGAGAGAGGGAGAGGGCAGAAACCTTGTCCAACCCCTCAGCCCACGAGAGCCATGTGGGGAACAGCAGGACCGAGAGAAGTTGTCTCTTCGACAGTGACAGAGACAGAGGGGAGGTGAGCCGCTGGACTCCTGAGGGTGAAGGAAGCTCAGGTGTGATAGTGGGGATGTCACCTAGACAGTTGGGACTTGGCAGGGATATAGACCAACTCCAGATGGTCTAGCAAACGGCTGACACAGTGAAAGTGCCACAGTTAATCTGGATCCAGAGCCTGACCTCAAAGCTGCACACTGCTACCTTGTTTCTCCAGCCGCTGGCTGCTGCCTCTAGGAGGCCCTGTCTAGCCCTGTGCCCTTACATAGCTTCATCCTCTCGAGCAGGGGTTCTCAACCTGGGGCTCAAATGACCCTTTCTCAGAGATGACATATCAGATATTTATATTATGAGTCATAACAGCAAAATTACAGTTATGAAGTAGCAACAAAAATTTTGTGGTTGGGGGTCACCACAATGCGAGAAACTGTATTAAAGGGTCACAGCATTAGGAATGTTGAGAACCACTGGTCTAAAAGATCTTGTGGGAATTTCCAGCCTGTTTCCATTGACCTGGGCTGGTCACGTGTCCATCCTGAGCCACCTCTGTGGACTAGAGATGGAGAACTGTGACTGGACCGTCCTGTGTCATGTGCGTTCACCTGGGGCGTGCTGGGGGAGGAGAGTACACGGCTGGAGGGCCAGTCTCCATAATGATGGGGTCTGAAGTGGGAGCTCACCCTTGTGGGGTGGCGCCTCATACCGCCCACATAGTTGAGGAAAGTGGGGAATCTAGGGGAAGGGTGGGTACACAAGAAGTAGGAACCTGGACTGGGCTCACAGAGGGGGTGGTGTGCATGGATTCCAATTTGCTCCCACATGGCAGCTGGGACAGGAATGGAGCTTGGGGTCTGGCCACTTGAGGGGGAATTGGTCCTAATGTAGGGACTTCGGTATTTTCAGTTTTTGGAGGATTTCGGGGCTGGAACAGGATGAGGAGTGAGACCTTGCTTGGTAACTGTTTGTTGAGGAAGGATCAGAGTCTCAGACAGGAAACATGGAATTCTGTACGCCAACTCTGTGAGGGGAGGAGGCAGCGAGTGCTGGGGGACTCTCAGGTTGGGCTCTGCAGTGGGAGTTGGTGACAGCAGGTTCAGAGGGAGGAGGGTGGTCAGAAAAGCCCTAGAGATGTGGGTGAGATAGCTCAGTGGGTAAAGGGGCTTGTTGCCAGTCCTGACAACCCACTTGGTGAAAGGAAAGAACCCACTCTTGCAAGTTGTCCTCCAGCCTTTACAAGCATACTGTGGCATACATAACATATATGTACATATCCATATACACACAAATATATATAATAAAAATTAAAGAGTGCCTAAGAAAAGGTGAAAGTAAGAAGGGATGGAAGATGAACCAGGTGAAGGCTTGAAGACTTGTAGGTCGTGGGCCTAGGCCCTGATGAGTCGATATGTGAGTGTGTGCGTGCACGTATATAAGTGTGTGAGTGCTTGTGTAATATCAAGGGGCCAAGCAGCTAGAGGGGAGTGAGCCAGGTGAGGCCTATGTGGGGCCTGGGCAGGGGCAGAAGTCATGGTCGGGGAGCACATGCGAACACAGGCCAGATGTTGACGTCAGGTGTCTTCTTCAGCCACTGACCCTTTATTTCTGAGGAAGCTCACAGCAAGCCTGGCTGGCAGCCAGAGAGCCCAGAGGTCTTCTGTATTCCCTCCCAACCCCAGGGTTACACACACACACACACACACACACACACACACACACACACACACAC